>JAADJG010000067.1:0-116592 GCA_012932025.1 Fusarium austroafricanum | reverse complement strand
TGGACGAGTCGGTGCGTTCTTAATACTGAGTCTGACTCGTTGGCATCAATAAAGGCATACGACTCAAGAAGGGAAATGGCATCTTTGAAGTCGAACTCGTCTTCGTCTTGGTAGCGTAAGAGAAAGCCAGGAACTCCATGGTGTTGAAGAAAGGACATTACGCATAGCAATTCTGAGGCTCTGGGGTTCGATTGCCTGATACCTTCGAAGGATATGATCCAGGTCTTTGCGACAGACTCCATAGAATTTGACTGACGGCCATGATCGGAAAACTCATAGCTGAGAAGTTTTGCTCTTGTTGTGTCGCTCTTCTGATACTCTTGGAGATAATACTGCACGGTCTTGCCTCTCTTCCCAATAAATGCACTGGCTTGGGTAATTGCCAATGGAATAAACTCGAGCACCTCAAGCAGCTGTATGATGAGATCTTCGGATGTTTCCTTGGGCAGTCTCTTTTTGGCCAACTTCAACCCCTCCTCTTTATCCATTTCCTTGATGACGATTGGATGCGTCTGTGTGAGTACGTCAAAAGCAACCTCTCGATTTCTCGTAGTAAACAGTAGGGAACCATTTGCGCAGTGTGGAATGCAACCGGATATTGTCTTTCCAGATTTCATTGTCTGGGTGAAGAAGACGTCTTTATCGTCGATGTTGTCAATGACCATGAGCCACCGGCCCTTATACCTTGTTTCAAGCCAGTGCTTGACTAGCTCCGGTCCGTCGGTATCTGCATTCCCAGCGGAGGCAAGGCCACATTCGATAGCGATACGACCCAGAGATTGTTCGAAACGAGCAACTGTGGCAGCGTTGCACCAGAAGATGCTGCACGTTGCGTCTTGTTGCCTCCGCCGGTAGCTGTACTCCAGAGCGATCTGCGATTTTCTAGCCCGATGTCAGCGAAGTCTTTGAACCTTCCAATGTCCTGCTCACCCTATCCCTCCAAGGCCATGTAGAGCTGCTTTTGGTTGCACACCTTGGTCGACGTTGAAGGCCTTGTGAATCTCTTCAAAGATACCTTCACGTCCCACGAAAGACGCATTGCGATCAAACGGAACAAGCCAGTAGGTCTTTTCTTCCAGCGATAAACTTTCGATGTCGAGGTTTTGTGAGGTATTATTCTGAGAGATTCCAGAGAGCTGATAAAAGTTCAAGGCGTCCAGGTACTTGTTAATAGCGCGAGATATCTCATCCACCTTTTTGTCGTATCTAAAACTGGCGAGTGCCTTTCTCTTTCTCTCCCATCGCGACGCATCAGGTGATGGAAGAGCCTTATCTAGGATGCGATTCAGCTCTTCAACGTCGCTAAGACATTTTGTGACAACTGGACGAAGCGAGTCTTGCGTCTGAGAAGGCACGCGATTGAAATTATTGTGTAAATTTTGAAGTCCGTCTGTGATGAGAGGCAAAGTCGTCATAATGTTCCTGAACGATTTTGGAGGACCATTTTCGAGATTTGCTGAGCTGAACTCAGCGAGGCGTTTTGTGATCTTGGCGCTTACTTCAATTAATTGAATAACCGCCGCTGCAACTGAGTAAATCTGTTAGTCTAGGTTTCTTCAGATCCGTAATACCACATACGCCCAATTCCGGTGACGGGATCCATAGCTCTTGGTGAGATGTTTCGCACAGATTATCACAATCAGTAAGAAGTTCGTCGTTGGTTGAAAATGAATCCATCCATACCTCTTCTCCAAATCTGCCTTGTATGCATGGGTGCCTGATTTCTCTCGCCAATGGACATGCGTGCCTCACAACCTCGTTTTCAGCATCGGAGATATTCTCAGGTTATAAACCAATAGTTAACTAAAATAACGAATTAATTACATCAAAGTTAATAATTTTAAACTAGAAAAGTATTCCCCCATGAGTCCAAATGATAAAATGTTTCCATATTAGTGCTGGGCATAATGAAAAAGTGGAAAAGGTCGAGTTGATTTGCGGGCTATTAATATCTTGAAAGCGTGGCGCAGTGATCCTTCAGGCTCAACATCTGAGCTCAGCAGCATCCTTCAACAAAAACGTCAAGTATAACGATCTCCCCTCAAACTAATGACGCTCCATTTTCAAAAAATTCCATCACATTCATAACCAACGCCAAAAACAAAAACAAAAGACACACCCGTCATGGTGGAATTCTCCTCTTGCTGTATCAGCACTGTCGGCCTGTACCATATCATAATGGGTGCAAAATTCTACTTCTATCCACATAACGTTTATACCCGTCTTGGTATCTTGAGTGCATCAACGGAAGACCAGGAGCAAGGCGCATTTTATTCTTTTCTTGACACTTTCCATCCGGACAACTGGAAAGCGACAGATAGGAGAGTCTGGGATAAGAAAGCCTTGGACGGAATACCTTTCGACGAGGAGCGCGTCATCCTTACACCTATCTACCTGCTCGCCGTGAGAGATACTTGCCTGGGCCTACTAATGTTCGCCTTTCAATTCTTTAACAATATGGTCGGTGTGATCGGCCTCTTAGCTGCCATGGCCTTTATTAGCATTGGCGACGCTGGTGTGGTTTACAAGCTCGGTAGTGACAGGAATGTCAAGAAAATCAGAGTGGCGACGGAATCTTTCTTTTTCGGTGTTTATCTTCTTATCGGTGCTTTGTATCTGTCGACCACTTGTCTAGGCTGCTCCGGGCTGTAAAGAAAAGGCTACAGCTTATTCGTGTTCGTTTCATTTCGTGGCGCGGCTGAACTGAAACACCGACGGCACAAAGATTGAGTGCCTCAAAACTCAAAGGTCATGGAGGGGGTCTGATTGGAAGGTGGGTGGCAATTGACTTCCAGCGAAGGGAGATGACGCCCGTTGGCCATCTCATGAGGCTTGGCGCCGGTGACCACTTCATCAGCGCCACTCCGAATTCAAGCGGCATTGGTGGAGAAATGGTACTAAATCTGGGGGGTTATTGGGACCAGTCCAGAAGGTCGGGACCGCTGCGACCGCACATCGACGCGGTCCGGCAGTGGTATCGCCTGAATGTAATTAAACCTTGTTATATGACGCACATACGGCTTTCTCAGGTGCCGAAGATGCCCATTGCTTGTGGCCCTGGGCATCAATCAAGTACACCGCACATTGGAAAAAACAGAGATTCACAGAAATTAAATGCTACGCAAGCGGTGACGTTAGAGAGATAATTTTGAGGATTACCACTGTCGCGTTGCGATATTCTGCAAGGAACTATTTGGTGGTGAGGGTCCAGCGGCCGACTCCCGCTTATCACTGGGGGCTAGTGCCGAGCTAGCAATAACAATGAAGCGTCGACTTTGCTGCAGCCAGTAGCCAGCCAGTTCAACTGCCGATGACATGGGGCGAAGCTCGGGCAAACTTAAGAACCCCAAATAAGGGGACTTGAAATGAGGAATCTAATCTAAGACGGAACACTCGGCCGCGTGTGGAATAGTAAGCGGGCGTTTTGTTAGTGCTTTGGAATATAATTTTCGTCATGACGATATAAACCAGTCTGTGCCGCCCCGTCTCTGTCGCCCCGTCTCTGTCCAAAACACGGGTCACTCCTTACTCCTCGTCTTTCTTTCGCAATGAAATTCTATACCTCTGCCATTACATTGGCTTCGTGCCTTGCTTCTGCTTCTGCTGCAGCTACAGCTAAATGCATTGATGTCGATGTCGCCGTTATTGGTGGCGGTTCATCCGGCATCCACGCTGCCGTCAACCTCAAAGATGCTGGCGCCAAGGTTGCTGTGATTGAGAAGAAGGATCAGATCGGAGGCCATGCCGAGACATACGTCAACCCCAAGAACAAGGTCGTCGCCAACATCGGTGTTGCGGTTTTCGAGGACTCCAAGTCCGTGAACAAGTACTTCACCCGTCTCGAGGTCCCTTACGAGAAGAGGAATCTCTTCGCTACGGCTGGAACATCCCAGCAGTACGACTTCAAACTAGGATTCCCCATTCCTGCTCAGAGCAAGGCACAAGCTGCTGCCACGCAACAAGCCCAGGCCGCTGCGATGAAGGCTTATGCTGAAACTGTTCTTACAAAGTATCCCTGGGTCGACCAAGGGTATTTGGTCCCCAACCCTATTCCTGAGGAGCTTCTTCTTCCTTTCGGAGAGTTCGCCCAGAAGCACAACTTTGCTGCTCTCTTGCCTATTATCAGTCAGCTGAACTGGTACCCTGGCAATATCACTACTATTCCTGCTCTTTACGGTATCAAGAAGTTTGGAGCCGGCCTGATGCAGTCTGTTCAAAATGGTTTCCTTGTTGCCAAGTCTGGCAACACCCGAAGCGTTTACGAGGCCGCTGCCAAGGTTCTTGGAAAGGATATCTATCTTGACTCCCACATCGTCAGCGTTCGACGACACAAGGAGGGTGTTAAGGTTGTCTTCAAGCAGCACGGGAAGACTCTCACCGTCAAGGCAAAGAAGCTCGTTGTCGCTATTCCCCAGACCATCGAGAACACCAAGCATTTTGATCTCTCCGAAGCTGAGCGAAAGGTGTTCTCCAAGTTCACTTCCTATGGATACGTCGCTGGTGTTGCGAACATTCCCGGCTTCAAGACCAGTCTCCAGAACGTGGGCGCCACAACTCCAGCTCACACGCCCCTCATCCCTGGAAGCAATGGCTACAACTTCTTCGGCTCTCCCGAACAGGCCCTTCTAGGTGTTGCATTCGACACATCTGATTACACCATCGCCGATAGCGAGGCTGTCATCCGCAGGGAGCTTACTACCCTTGCACGCGCAGGTGCATTGCCCGCTGATGCAGCCAAGAAGGTTACCTTTTCTCTCATCTCGAATCACGCCCCATACTACCTCCACGTCACAGACAAGGAGATCGGACATGGCTTCTATCATGATCTTCTCAAGCTGGAGGGACAACGTAACACTTATTACACTGGTGCTGCCTTTACTGGGCATAACAGTGGTTTGATTTGGAACTGGAATGACGGTACAGTCCTTCCTGCTCTCAAGAAGGACCTTGGTCTTTAAGGTGTCTGGTGTTGACGGCTGGTGAAGTATCACCATAGAAGATGTACTACTTTATTCGCCCACCGATTCGATTATTTCGATTTTACACAGATATAATAATCTAATGCACATTGCTTCACAACTTGTGCCGAGCTGCGTCATTGCCTGGTGTATGCTTTATACGTTGTCCTCGTTGTAACCTGGTCGATGTATTGTCCGAACCTCAACAACTAGTCAATCACTTCTCTCAATCTCGTATACATGAGCTACTTTTCTTGAAGAGTACCTCAAGTCAAAAAATAAGTTACTACTTCTCTAAATGGCACGAGGCAACGCGATCACTATGCCCTAGCCGACTTGGCCACGCCAGAGCCTCGATCCAAGCCCCGTTGCAGTCTTGGATCAAAATAGCTTCAAAGCAAAAAGAAGAACTCGTTATAGAGCGTCCGGTAATGCGTAATCCGGGAATCGAACCCTGGGCTCTCTTTCTCTCACATGGTTTCCAATAGGAACCCATATGGGAGGAAGATCAATAAGGAAGGAATCTCTAGGATTATGGCCGAATTTGTAAGAAAGGAAAATCAACAGGGAAGGAATCCCCAAGATTATAGCCAGATTTATAAAAGGAATATCAATAAGGGAGGAACCTTCAAGGTTATGGCTAGATTTATGATTTTAGAAGTTAGGACTATAATAATTAAATACTGTAGATGCTGCTCGAGTGGCAACAGAGAATTTTACCACTGAACCAATTATGCGGCTTTATTGGTTAACAATGGAGCTGCTTATTGTGCTCGAAGTTCATGACTTTGGCTTGGAAGGTTTGGGTACGACGGAAATGCGATCTCTCTACATAACAAACACGATAAAATAAAGCTATCAATCGATTTAAAGTCCCTTAATACCTCGAAATTTTGTACAGTAATGCAATATCAATATCCATCTTGGAAACATCGAAACCACTGCTGATTGAGTTCCATTGAAGGTCCATTTTCTTTCTCTCTTTGTCCTAGCGCTTAGCTACTGAGCGTGACATTCACTCCACTTTGGGATATTTATGCCTATTATAGTTTAGTTCTGCACAGGCCGGCACGTCATGCTGGATACTAAATACCCCATTGTTACAGAGCAAAAGTCGCCTATCTATATTAACGTTGCGGCTTGTCCTCCGCTTTGTCAAAACTTCCCTTCCTCATGAAAGATTGTTCACCAAAAGGAAGAGAATATGGGCGACTATTTTATCTTTTCAGTTTTGGTTGGCGTTATCCTCGCAGCAAGCTTCTTCCTGTTGATGCAGGGTAAAAGAACTTATGAGACTGGATTGGAAATCACCCAAGTAAGTGTCCGATATGCATCCACACCTAAGTGCATAGACCAATTAACAGTATCTTGCAGCTCTACGTTTATCCCGTCAAAGGCATAAGAGGGTGTGCTCTCACCAAAGCACGTCTGGGTCAATATGGATTCGAAGGCGACAGAACCTTCTCCCTTCAAATAGTGAAACGAGATGAAAACTCGAACGTTTCCTATGAAACAATGTTGATTGGATATCATTTGAAGCTTGCGCTGTTTACCGCTTTGGTCGACTATGACAAGAGCCAAGTTACCGTAAAATGGACGGGAGAGAAGACTGACGATAGCGTTCACTTCCCGCTAAGGCCCTCTCTAGACGGACGAGTGACGATTGAAACCAGTCTCCATACCAGCAAGGCCAAAGCTTTCGACATGGGAGATGAGCTGTCGCAATGGTTCTCCGACCGTCTTGGTGACGAAGTTCGATTAGTCTATATCGGCAACCAGTCCAGAGCTGTTCTTGGATCATTGGCCCCTCACAGCTCAGATGCTCTGAAGAAATCCTCGGTCACTGAGCGCATCAAGAGTTTTATACCCCCTCTGTCTCACCCGCCAGAGCGCCTCGCCTTCAACGACCTTGCCCATTATCTCGTTGTCACAGAAGAGTCCAACAACCAAGTCTCATCTCGACTTGACGAGGGTTGTTCGATGGACATCACCAAGTTCCGACCTAACATTGTCGTTCGTGGTGCATCTGGACCTTTTGTTGAAGACTTCTGGGGTGAACTTACATTTACTGGAGGAATTAGAATGCCCTTGACATCAAATTGTTATCGATGCCAAAGTATCACTGTGGATTACAACACAGGAAAAACGGCTACGGATGATCGTGGTATGGTATGGAAGAAGCTAAACAAAGATCGAAGAGTGGACAAAGGAGCAAAATGGAATCCAGTCTTTGGACGCTACGGGTTCTGCTACGGCGATGCTACCAGTAAATCCTTGGCTGTTGGACAACAAGTTGATGTCACACGAATCAATGTTCAACGAACGATATTTGGTAAGATCTAATCTCATGTAAATGACTCAGAAACTGACAAATGCAGATTGGCCACATCTCACTACCTTCGGTGTTTCACAAAAGTAGTAGATCCAATTAAGATCTGAGTACGAGTGGAAGTGCAAGAATCGACCATAGTTGGATCACTGACATCACCGACAGAGACGGCACGTTCAAGGGTGAACTGGTAACTAGCCAACACCGAAGCTGTGTAGTAATAGGTGACAAATATACGTAATTGGGTGGATCACTGGTAGTGAGAAGACTTGCGGGGGGATTCCTTGAATTTGTACTCTATCTTGGGAGAATGAACCTGCATTTTGCATCCAAGGTCTCCTAGCTTGACATGTTCCCTATGGAAACCTAAACAAAAAGAATAACCTACTAAGTTGTGTGAACTTCCAAACTCCAGAAAATAAAATTGTCACCACGCGATTGCCGCGTGGCCACTCCAATCTATGCCTCTCTCCTCTACAGGGACATCAAAATATCAAATTCTGGAATATCCATGCCAGACTCCTTGATCAAGAAGCTAAGAAGATCTCCAAGCTAATCGATAATTAGAATTTCTCACCAAGGCATGGCCATTCTCCCAGTTCACCTTATATCTCCAAAAAGAGGTTCTCTCCTCAACAGGAGCGTCAAAGAAAGCTGGTATATCCAGAGTTTCTGACCCCTTGACCGGCTCCCTGTGTTCGTCTTCGGTTCGACCATAAATTCGACCATATACTGGAGGGTGTGATCTCTTCCCTTCCTTGTAATCCCTCCACTGTGCTTGGGTTTGTTCCTTGGCTTCCTCCTTCAATCGTTCTTCTTCCTTCCACAGAGTCTCATAAGAGGGGAAATGTGCGATGCCGCCGGGAAAGAATCTGGCGTCGTCAAAGAACACCCAAGCTCGCTGTCGGTACAGGTCGAGTTGCTTGTCTGCAAGCCAGTGCGGAGCCGTTCCGAGTTTATCATTTAGCGTACGCCAAAGTTTCGTGTCTCCTGTTCTTAGGTCTATCTTTATGTTGCTGATGAACGGCACGGCCAGATACCAGCACCTTAATTCAATCCACGGCCATTCTTGCTCCATTGAAAAAAACTAGGACCGTGGGAGACCATCCTGAGGCTTTTCTACATTCACCTTTCTTGATAGGTGAGTGAGCAGGTTGAACCCAAACCAAGGCAGATGTCTAGATTCATGACTCCAGCAACCCTTCGGAAATTGAAATCCGTGATAGACAGGATATTCATCGAAATATATGCTTTCAATGCCAAATCCAGGGTCGATTATGCCGCGCCTCAGTTCAGCAAAATATTCTTTATAGTTTTGCAATGACCAAGTTTCTGAACATTGACCCTGCAGTGCCCCATAAGATGCCTGAAGATATGTATAGACGCACCAAAGAGCTTCGCGATCACGCTGGTTGAACGTCTCGAGGCTACCATTAACATTGAATCGGTTTGGTTCAAGGTAACACATATGCATATTCTTCCACAACTTGGGCTCGTTAGACCGTAGATATCCTATTCGGGGGCTATATATGATACAACGGGCCTCGAACATAAGAAAAGCTCGAAATAGGCGAAATCTCTCCTGCTGATTCAAATCATCCAACGTGATGCAATTTGAATCAACAGTATAACGGGTACCACAGGGAGGTCGTAGATATGCCTCAACAGGGGAGGAATCTGTTGCTTTGCTGAGGTAATCGTCGATGAACTGGCCCATACGAGTGAAGAGACGCCGAAGCTTGGTGATAGTAGCACCGTCCTCATTAGTGAATGGGGATGGGAAAGTGCCCCAACTCCATTGCCTGACAAGATCAACTGTCTCCATGTCGTTGAGATTATGATTGTTGAGATAGATGATGGCCAGAGCATCTTGAAGAAGTTCATGATCGTTGATGTTGGCACCGACCAGGTTTGATAGGAAGGTGAATAAGTATGTGCGGCTTGTAGAGATCTGTTCAGAAAACATGGCGTGTGATGCTCTTGATAGGCGCACGACGGTGGAAGGGGAGTCAATATACTCCAAGATCATGACGCGGACATCAGAAGGAAGAGTTCGAAAAGGGTCCATCTTGGTGGTAGAACAGAATCTGCCGTACGAAGGAATGAAATGGACTGAAGGGTTAAAAGTGCTGATTGAGGAAAGAGAGAACTATGCTGGTGGCTTGCACTGCTTAAATACCCATGCGAGTTAAGAGTTAAGTTCTGAACTCTTGGTATCGGTGGCGCTGGGTATGTATGCGGCTTAAAACAAAGCAATATGTTCAATAATTAATTTCACTGTTTCTAGATCCATATTCAGTGTTTCGCCAATCATCTTCGAGCCGCCATACTAGATTGTTAATGATAGCTTTGTTTACGAACAAGTGGCTGCTGACACCCAACTTGCAAAGAGACTTGTTCGTTAGAGGTCATATGTAGGCAATCCTCCAGTGCTCCGCTCAACTACAAAGCCTAGGATATCACAATCCTCAAATCGCTCATAAATACATCCCACTTTACCAAAATTTGCATCGCTCTTGAACCGTCTGGTCCGTCGTAATGCCGAATCCCTTATTGTCGATATAAAGCATACGGCTTTCCTCCCCATAAGCCGACACTCCATTAGGCACAGCTGGTGAAGTCGCATGATCAGTTGCTGCAAAGCTAGTGAGAAGCTCTTGAAACCTAACAGCAATAGTAGCAGCAACGTTAGGATTTCGTTCCGGGCCGCTGAAGAAAGTGTAATCCACCTCACTTCCATTGAGACCTGGATATACGTTGAAGCGGTAGCTCTTGGCTCTATTACCATACGCGGCTTGGAGGAAGCCGTATTTGCATGTGAACTCAGATTCGGCTTTGGTGATTGACGCACGCCCCGTTTAGTTGGTGTAGCCATGTTTACCATCAAAAACGCGGGGGTTGAGCTTCGACTCAATATGACCCAACATCTCGGGGCTCGCATTGGAATAATTCGACTCGAGAAACTTGCGGTATCCTGCGTCATCATTTGACTCAGGCGATGTGAAGGTCAGCCCCTCATCCTCGTTGAATCCAATCAAAAGATCCACGTTCTTCATATGTTTTCTATCTGCAAAGAGCTTATCTGGGTTCTTTGGTATATAGACTCTATCGACTAACGGGCCTGTGGTGCTCGTTCCCTAAGTAGAATTGGAGATGAGAAGTCGGTTCGCCACCTAAATCTGTTCAGTGGGCAATTTCTGAGCCGCCTCCAAGTCCGGAACTTTGGCAAGAGCAAGGAACTTGTTGATAACATCGTTCTCGAGCTTATTACTTGCGATATGCACTCTAATATTTGTTAGCCAGTGCAGCCATGTAAGTTTTCCAATCCTACCAACCAGTACTCTGGGGGATAGCCCGCTGGAACAGTCGTTTCTGGTCCTTGCCCCCAAACGCAGTCAAGTGGTGATATATGCTAGAGCCTAGAATTCTATCGCGTCAACTTTCTCGTTCGTCTCTTGAAGGTGTGAATAAGACAAACCTCTGGCAGACTCACCCATGATAGTTACGCGGGTTGGATTACCTCCGAATTGATGAATATTGTCCTGGATCTATTTAAGCGCTAGCCTCTGGTCACAAAGCGGCGCATTGGCTACTGTTGACTCTAAAGCCCTTATTATTCCCAAAACTCCGTCGTCAATTGTCTGAATACGTACCTAGGTCGAGTTTAGATCCCGCAAGCTAACCTAGGACATCAAGCTATAGCCTATCAGCTTCAAACCTATCTCAAGTTTTCCACCAGATTTGACTTGCTCTGTAGTTGGCCGAAACAAAACCAGACCCTCTGGGCTTGACGTGTAACTTGCCTTGATAAGGCCAGCCAGGTCAAACCAAGACTTCTCGCCAGTGGTGTAGCCACCTCCCGAAAACCAGGATATCACTGGGGCTAGCTTCTTCACCAGGCTTTCGAATGTCTCCACAGGCGTGATCACGTCGAGAGAGAGACAATCCTCCGTTTCTCTGGGTCAATTGGAATCCCCAAGTCCGATGATTCCTTGAGTTTATCTTTATGAACTTCGTTAATGGTCGAAATCCTCCCATTAAGCAGTTTGGTCCCGTAAAGGAAGTATACACTTCCCAAGCAGCCATAGCCTGGGGGCAAATCCGTCCAACATCGCCTTTGTCGATGGTGCTATTGCGTCCTTTGGGGACAACAGATTTCGCACTACCGAGTTAGTGCCTTGAACATAGACAAAGATGGTCATCACAAGAGTTGTGGTTAAGAAAGAAGGATGCGAAACCTACAACCGAAGATTTCAAGTTGGCGATTCACCATATCGAATGTTGGAGAAGTTATAAAGATTTAAAGACCCCTTCCAAAAATCCACATTAGCGGAGTCGCTGCGCAACACAGAAGGGTTCTCCTCCTTCACCTGCTGAATGAAGCCTCGATAAATCGCGTACCCCAGGTCAACTGTTGGAGGTTCAAAGGCTACGACCCTATGAACACTGAGGACCAAGCAAAGAAGACGGCCCGCCATCGTCAAGCTGAAGAGCAATAGAATTTTGCACAATATGAATCAACAATGGAGATGCGGAGGATATCTAACGCATGCTTTATATAAAGTTCGAATTGCGGCACCATAGATATCCGGCACTTTAGGGCTGACAGGATTCCGAATGATGTGAATCCTCCATGCACGTCTGCAGATAGCACAAATCGACTTTCTCATCGAATAGTAAAGATCGCCGTTCAAGCACTTAGACGTTAAGAATGCTCACTTTAGACCAAACACGATCAAGTAGCACTATGGTGATAAAGAGAACATGCTTAAAACATGAGGGCTCGCCGTCTCTGCGCTAATCACTGATCCCTGCTTCTGTGCCTCCTAGTTGCTGGCGCTAGTCGTCTGGTAGGCCTGGTAGCGGGCCCATAGAGATCCGTTCAGTGAGTCTAGAATAGATAGACCTCAATAGCTTGGAGATGGTTCAATAGTTCCTATTTAAGAAATTGAGTGGCTTCCACTGCACTTTGACACAATAAAGGGGAGATTCAAAAGAATTGACTTCCCGCTCTATCTTGTTTGACCTCTTTGCTTGGCCACTCACTCTAGTTTGTCATGAGCAAGATGCGCTTCCATATTTTGCTGTCGCTCGCTATAAGCTGCATGGCAAGCCCTTGTAAGCCCAGCTCTAGCAGCTCAGGTAGGTGCCAATAAGTGTACTTAATGGGACACTGCTAACCTGCTCAGACATTGCAACTCCAACTTCTGAACTTTCCTTTGCCGAATCAAGTAGTGCAGTGTCTTCCGTGACTTGGTCGGCTTCAAGTACAAAATCGACAACATTGGAGACATCGGGAACTTCTACTATCGCTTCCACCGAATCCAGCGGCGCAACATCTTCAGTCACTTTGTCACCTTCAGCTACTGAATCGACCTCTTTGGAGACATTTGAGACTACTGCTATTGCCTCCACCGTTTCCGTTAGCTCTACCTACTCAGCCTCGACAATGGTATCGACATCCAACTTGAACACAGAAACGGCATCACCTACGACCACAACTAAAAGTCTCTTCAGAACAACCACAGACTCTTCTGATATAACAACCTCGTCACCAGCTACAGCTTCGTCAACGTTAACATCAGCCACTATCGCTCCAGAGTCAACAGATTCAGCAATCACATCGGTGCCTGCTTCAACATCGACGTCAGACTCAGCTATTTCCACTACATCCATTTCAACAATCGAAGCAGAAACATCATTTACATCTACAGCTGTGTCAACGACTGGTTCAACGACAACTTCTCCGGATACTACAACAACCTCAGCCGCTGCCCTTCCTACATTCAAAGCTGTTGTCCAGAATGCCCCCGGTGCTGGCCATGCCATTGGCTGGACGACATCTCCGCTGGGTTATGGCTCGGCTTGGAGGCAAACTCCCTTGATGACAATAGAGCCTGATACGGGCCACCTCGTAATGAACGGCAACGCGAGAGTATGCGGAGTATATTTCTTCGTGGGACCCAATGCCCGAACTGGATACGCGAGGTTACAATCTTGTGTCGAGCCGATGCTTGCAAATTCAGCACATGTTACATGTGAAATGGACCATGCCGATGGACTACAATGCAGCATCCCGGCATTGACTTGTGTAAAGGAGGATACAGTTGTAACATGTACTGATTCTGGCGCAAAGTGGACACAATTCTATGCCGAATCAGTAATCTCCGGCGTATCTTGGCTTGTGGCTTTAGGAACCGCGGACAAGAAGTCACCAGATCTGGCCCATTCTTTTGAGGTTTCAGCTCAAATTGCCTAGATTTACTCAAAACGGTTCAGGAATGAGATCAAGTCATGCAAAGTACATAGCCACTAGTCATTATCGAATAACATAAGTCATATCGAGTTCTTGATACTAGAGCGAGAATGTATGTCTCAACCTACTCCAAGTCATTCCTCTTAAGTCGTTTATTATATAATACTCTTCTAAAAAATTACCCTTTGATAGCATTTATCCTCGTGGCAACTACAGAGTGTATTTGTACAACGGGCTTCGCTCTCCCATAGCATCCAGCTCCTCTTGGGAATACCTCTGGCGAATTTCAGCCTCTGACAGCTGGTCTCGGCTCTTGTTCGATTTCCAGAGACAGAACTCCATAATCAAGGCACAAAGAACGGCCAAGCAGATAATTCCAAGAGAGGTGCCGTAGCCTGTAGGATATCGAGGTCCTTCTCTGTCGAGGAAGATGTTGGTTCCGATGATGCCTGATATCATGTTAGAAGCATGCGATTCGGTTGCGATTAATATACTCACTACCAAGGTTTCCAGCAGCTAGAAGCCAGGCAAGACCAATGGATCTCTTCCAGGATGGTGCGAGGTTGTTACCTGTCCAGGCGCTAATACCAGGAAGAAGCGGGTAGATGCCGATCTGGGCCAGCATGACGCCGACGTACATAGCAGGGACATTATCGGCAACATTCTTGGAGTAGTTGAACAGAACAGCCAGAGCAACTAGAAGAACTGACATAGGACCGACGATGAAGGGCATACGCCATTTGAGACGATCTGAGAACCTTCCAGACAACCAAGCAGCAATGCCACCGCAGACATATGGAGGCATAGTCAAGAGTTGCGATTGAGCCGTAGAGAATCCAAGCTGCTTGATAATCTGAGGCATGGTGAACTTGAAAGCAGCGTTGGGTACGGAATTAGCCCATGCCAGAATGATACCCATCATAATCTTCCAGTCAATCATGGTCTTGAAGAGCAACTTCCAAGAGAACTTGTCGCCTTCTTCGGTGCTTGCACGAACTCCAGAGAGTCTTAAACGGAGGTCGACGAAGCGCTTCTCATCATCTGAAAGCCACTTTGCTCTTTCGGGAGTATCGATGATGAGGAGTGGCATGACGAGACCAGCTGCCACGGTCACGGCTCCTTCGATGAGGAAGATCCAGCGCCAGCCAGCGATACCTCTTGCACCATCGAGGCGGGCGATTCCGAACGCCAATAAACCGCTGAGGGCACCAGAGAATGCCGAGGCTGTGTAGAAGATGGCAAGGCGTTGTTGAAGCTCGTGACGAGGATACCAACTCGAGACAATGAACACGGCACCTGGGAAGAAACCGGCCTATTTTTAAAGGTCAGCTGTATTCGGATGAAGGAAAGTGAATAGCGTACTTCAAAAACTCCAAGAACAACTCGACAGGCGAGGAGACCTCGAAAGTTCTGGACGACGCCCATACAGGTCATCACAATTCCCCAGCTGATTATGAGAAATGATAGCCAGATACTCGCTCGCACTTTCTTGAGAATAATGTTTGAAGGAACCTCTGTAGCTTCTTAGTACACACTCTTCCATAAGAACTAGTATGAGTCCCTACCGAAGATGATGTAGGGAACGAAGAATATGGTACTGGCAATGTTGTATTGATTTCCAACCAGACCAAGGTTCTTGTCCATTCCTTCAATCTTGGCGTTTCCAATATTGCCTCGATCGATATGCGCAAGTAGGTAAAGGACCGCCATAATTGGAAGGAGTCGATAGTCAATCTACAGTCGTTAGCCAGGGTTGAGATAACAAATGTGACAGACCTATACCTTCTTGACAACCTTCTTGCCAGCTTTGCCCTCATACTGTCTCATAAAGTCGGCATCTTCAGGAGACAGCCCACTGTAGGCATCAGGAGCATGCTCGACGAACTTGTCGTCAATCTTGGTAGGCTCAAGATCTTTGTTTGCGCTTTGATCCATAGTTAATGTCGCTGCCGAGGATGTAACAGAGTAGGTGGCTTTGCATACTTGGGCCAGTCCATGATATATGTGTTGATCAGGGTCAAGATCTCCAAGGTTCATGTCCATCGGAGCTCGTCCGGACGCTAGAAGTCTCTAAAAATGACCCCATGGGGACCCCGCATCTCCCATTATTTACCATGCAGAGTTAGCGAGGATTGCATCCTGGCAAGCTGGCTCGGTTGCCTTTCCCTGAGTCAAGTTAGCCGACGCAGCCATGTCTAGTGCCATTGCGTTCGGAAGGGATGCCATGGAGTCGGACTTTTTCCGCGTCATGAAGACCTGCAATCCTCTATCCAAGTTTGCCGACTGGGTCGACCCATCTCTTGGTGTAGTCAAAGAACTATTTTAGGTCGAATCTATGGCTAAGTAGTTCTGTCTTAAGGTTCCCCGTGAATGAGAGCAACACTACAAGAACCGGGTTCAAGATGACCTCAGGGTTTCGGGACGGGATCAGGGAATGGAAATATAGTTCATTTCAATTGGCGTTGTTTTAGGTAATTCTGACCTGTCAAACAAACTAATATGGAGTTCTCTATTCGAAATCAACTTATCAAAAGAATGCAAGGGCATTCGGTGGGCTTGCAACGCCTCCTGGTACCTGTTCACGGTTAGCAACCAAATTACCTGTACAAGGGACAAACCCACATTCATCGGCGAACTTGACATAAAGAAGGTATATCGACCAAGCTCCTTACACCTCTTGGAAAGTTCTTCCAAATAGAATAATTCACCGATGGGCATTCCCCAGCCCGCGAGGAGCCACTCATGTAGATGCCATTCAAGGTCTTTGCATGGCCAAACTTCCAAAGAACGTGAGTCTCCACAAATTGCTGCGATTTTTGTGTTCCAAAGGAATTTCAAGAGTTCTCTGGATGGCTTGAGACCGATGTTATCAGGCTTCTTTTCGCGGTAGAGTTTATCGAAGTACTCGCGCTTAGCGGGTTCCATGTTCTCGTACTGAGCCAAATATCCGAAGCGAATGACAATGATGTCACCAGCTCGTAGCGAGTCTAGACTCATGTTTTGGAACTCGAGAGTTTTGATGATTTGTTCGAATGGAACCTCGTGAGATGACATGGCGTCTATTTCCAGGCCTTGGGCTAGTGCCCAGGAGTACCAGTCGATGAAGACAGCGCGGCCAGCGATGCCTTTGGCTGAAACATCTACAATTTTTCAGTTCAGAGCTTTATCGGTCTCTTAAGGATGGATTCATACGGTGAATGCTATTCGGGCTATCAGAGGCGGCAAAGTCCTCCGCTTTGCGACCCATGTAGTACAACTTTTGGTTTAGCACAAAGTCCTGGAATTATTGAGATTTACTTACAGCTTCATCTTGATAAGCATAATGTCGGAAACCATCCCATTGTGAGCTGCATTGTGAGTTGAAACTCCACTTCGTTTTGTTGTCAGCCGTGCATGCAATGTACTCAGATAATTCACTAACTTACCTCGTCATCATGCGCATGTTTCAAGGGCGCTTTATTAATTGTTCTCAACTCAAGGTTCTTCCGAGCGAACTTGGGATATGAGGCTCCAGTCATTGACCAGCTGGGATATTGTTAGCGCTGTGACTTGGCACAATAACCGTTGACTTACTTCAAAGACAGCCGAGACCCTGTCCTGATGTTCTCTCTGGCTGCTTGGCTCACTACCTCATCTACCAAGTGATTCAAAGTCCCGAGTTGGTCATCAGGTCCCCAGAGACCCCATGCATTTCCGTGAGGGCCATTCTTGTCCAGAGGGAGAGCGTCAAAATCGGGGTGTTGAGAAGCCATCTTGTTGTGTCGATGCAATCTTGTCACTCTTTGTTGCTTGGGCTATTCTTGTGTTTATGCATAAAATGGTGATGCTCGGCATCTTGCCGAATTCCGGCTGGAGATCAGGGCCTGCGGGGTTGTTTAGTGACAAACGTCGGAATCTTCCAAACCAGGCCCGGGAAAAACCCGACATGGTGCTGACTGTTCGGACTCAACCCGATAGCCACGACCCCAGCTCACGGAGTCGAATAGTATCGCGATATTTCCGCGATGGGGTCTGCATGGGTGCACATAAGCAAATAGTGAGATGCATATCAAAACGTATCCTTTAATGGCTAATAGCTTCTGAAAAGAAAGTACAAGTTCCGTATTGTAAATGAGTGTGCTCTCACTATTCCCTCCTGCAACATTCTCAATGCTTACGCGATTCCTTAGATCATTGCCCGTCAGTTAGTCATAGTAATAGTCATAGTCACAGTCGTCAATAACATCCCTGCAACTCGTAGGGCCATCGTCATCATACCAGTCCGCAGAGTAGTCCCAAGAGATGAATATCTCATCGCCAGCCTGAATTCTTCCAAAAGCACACTTGTTTTTCAAAGCCTTTTCGGCAATTTGTCTCACATTCTCCTCATCGTTGGCATCTACCACGATTTTCGTCAAATTAGGGAAATTCCGGTGCATATCCTCCAGGTTCGTCTCGATCCACTCTTCCCATGATGGCCAATCTTCATCAAGAGGTTCCTTTTTCAATGTTGGTAGTGGTTGAGGAATAATGAGGCCAAGAGTGGTGATACTTTCAAACCTCATGCTTTGACTGATATCGTACTCTCCTATATGGATCTTATATCGAGGACAAAGCACCAAAATCATCTTGCGAACATTCTTTTCGAAATCGGAGCCGAACTTCTTAGTTTCTTCAATACCGCTAATGTTTGGGAAATACGCGTGGACGATATTGTCCCCGTAAAGGAGCACTTTAGCCTCCGCGGTTATCTGACGACAAATAAGAAGAAGTTTCGGCATGGAGCTTTCGGTCCATTTGTAGTCCCCAAAATCAGTAGTTTGGGGGACCTCGGGTCGGTCTTCCTTGATTTCCTGGCCCCAGAATTGAACCGGGTCTTCCGGGCCTTGGAGTCCCCGGTTAAGCGAACTGTAGCAGGCAGTCATCGTGGTTACTACAGGGATGTGCATGTTGTGCGGAATGCACAGCCGATAGATTCGCTGGCGGAGCTCAAGTGGCATCGCCAGAAACGGGCTGGAAGTTGACGAAGGAGAATCTGGCATGATTTTCGCTGTGCCAGGGGCGACTTACTGGACTCTTCTTTCAGATGTGTATCGCAAGGATTAATTTTGTATTGTATAGGGAGTACTATGATAAAGTAGCATATAATATGCATGAGGGGAAAGGTCGGCCTCCCACAGGTGTAAAATGTTTATTCCGGCCGCATAACCAATCGCCATCATAAGTAATGTCTAATCATGGTCTCCCTTTCAAGCCACTGCTCTAAATGCTGAGCCTCGGAATATTGCATGCAAAAACGTTCTAGCATGGTGAAAATGCCCCCAACATGTGATGAGATATGCAGCGCTTTGAAATAGTTTCACTCAAAACATTATTACATGCGGTGACCAACAAAGAACAGTCCCTGAACCTACTCTCAAAATAATTATGGCCATCTTGAAGCTCCTCGAAAGTGCAACGGCCTGGCAGAATCTTTTCGGCCAACTCAACAACAAGTTCCACTCGCTCTAATTTGACCACAATCGTTGCTGCGGCAGACACACCCTGACCACTGGAGCCTTGCAGTCACTACCTTCTTCCATTCTTCATGGTCCTTCTCAGAAATTGGGCCAGCTACAGTAAAGGGTCCGAATACACTGCGTGGTGGGTGTAGCTGACCATAAGCATAACGATACGACCGCCTCCTCAACACCTTTTCAAAATACCGCCGTCCTGCCAACTCCGGCAACTGCATCTTTGTTAGAGGGCCGGCATCCTCTATGACTATGTGAAGTGTAGAAAGTTGGCCTAGTATCCTTGCCCAGAACTCTTTATCGCCATCAAACTGGGTCGGATCGAAAGAAGCGGTTCTTCTGAGTACGAGAACCATCTTCCTCATGTCGTTCTACAACGCGGACGAAACATGCAGCGAAGATGTCTGGCGGTGAATGGACCGTCCTCCATTCGGAAGAAGTTGTCTCCGTAGAGCAGTGCTCGGACTTCATCGTTAATCTGGCGACAAACGAGGGAAAGTCGAGTCCAGGGAGAACATGGGCCAATGGATAGCCAATTACGGATGACCTCTAAACCATACGGGTATTCTCTTTCCTGCTCGATTGAATTGTCTTCAGGGGGTAATCGCTCGCTGGTCGGCAAGTGCTGCCTCTGATGACGAAACGAGTGCTTTGCGGGAGATAAAGGCGGTATATTTGGTACCTCATCTCCTGTGGCAGTGCTAGAAACGACATGTTGTTGTTTGCTGACTAAGAGCCAAAAGATCTTGCTTTCAAAGGCCTAAAATACAGGTGTAGAAAATACAGGATAAGGTTGAGGAAGGAATGTCAAGAGGATGTCGATAATGAGGGCTATAACATTCTCCCAAATTCCATGGCACGTGTAAGTGGCAACGTTTCAACTATATTAAGTGGCTTTAGGTTGTCATAGGTGCTATTTTCACAGAACGCTTATGGAAGGAATTGAAGTTTATGTTAGCCACACTTTGACCATTTCCTCTCATCACCTATCTGGTCCGCTATTTGATATCAGAAAACGCTGGTAAGTCGGTGTTTATATTTAATAGGTTTAGGTATAAAACCCACCTGGCTAAAAGCGAGTCACGTTGAAGGAACAATTGGGGATTCCATTATTTAGAGTATACATTCAATCACCCTCGTGAAAGGTCACGCGCATTTAACGACCTTCAATCAATTGTCCCAGCAACAATCGCCCCTTGGCTTAAACAAAGTTCAACTTTAAACCTACGATGTACCAAAAGCGCATCCGAATCGTTTGGCCTTGGGTATGATCTCTCCATCATCACTAAATAGTTCATGGCGAACCAAGAAGATAGCAAAAGCTCTCATCGATGTTAGACATTGGGTCTCATTTATTCCTGGGCCATGTCCAAAGCATCCCTCCAAGTCTCGGTTCCTGTATCTTTTTGCCTGTAGACGGCATACAGTTAGGTATAGTAGTGAGTTCGGCAAAGATCGTCTGATTCAACGGTTGGTTTGTCGTCGATAACCCGTTCATGCATGACAGTTGAGCCGGAATGGATTTGAGGAGTGTTGCTTGTCTGGCCCTGCATCAGACTTTCAACGTAATTGCCTTTACTGGAACTACACAGCTCGGGCGATAAGAAGATAAGCTTTCGCCTCAAGGCTCAACTGTAAATTAAGCACGCAATTGGTAGCTGAGGCTACCAGAGCTACAGCTTATATGGAGCCACGTTAGCTTACCGGCAATGCCGCAGGTCACTACACACAGCCTGGCGTGTGTTCAACAAATTAATAGAAATAGCGCAAGAGCTTAGCGATGCGAGGAACCCGAAGGCTTGAGGCGGTTTAAGCCAATGTGTTCTAGCAGAGGTCGGTTGATGCAGAGATTCCCGAGGCGTTGAATGCTAGCATACTTTGGGTGTCATTTTCGCTAACATCATTAGTCGTCCTTCATTAATACCATAATGAAGCATTGGAGCTCATATGTGACATAATCGTTCTCCTGTTAACGAATAAGTCAACCGCATTAGCCTTAGCGCACTGTCATCGATAAATGCAGAGCAAGCTAATACAAAAGCCTTAACGAATGTGTTTCCTCCAGGCAAGTTAACTAAGAAAGATTTTACGCTGTTCAGCCGAAAGTTCAGACGATAGAGCCCGCAATTCAGGTCAGGAAAATACTGTGCCCTTCACCTGATACAAACATAATCCTTGGCACAAACATATCCACAAGCCAACCAGGGTTCTCCGGAAGTTGACGAATGGAAGTGGACAAAGGCCCAGCTAGCTATACGCGTATCCGTCGGTTCCTTCTTCCACTAACCGACAGCTGTCAGGCTGTCAGCCAGTCTTTTGAAACAGTTCTTCAATATCGCTAGCCTGCAAATCTCTCGGCTGTTTCAGCATGTTTATACAACAGTTTCCACGAATGAAACCTCAGCGCTTCGAACCTAAACTTGTTCTTTAAAATAAGCATCGTTTTTCTGAAGCCGTTTCATCATCATCTTGGCACCAGCCTTTTGGGTCGCTGCAACATGGGCTTGAGACTCTTGGCTCGGCTCAACATACCATCTCGGCCTAGCCCGCCTAACACCAAGCTGTCTAAAAAGACAAAATATCGTCAAATTCGGTGGTCATTCTTGGTACCGATCTTCTTCACTTTCTTTCGTTGAACGCTTATTCATTCGTTACCTTAGGCCGGCCTAAGTCATTCATTTATTCTTTTTCACGGCTTGTCATTCTTTTCTACAAAATGCGTCTGCAAATCGCTGCTCTTTTCGCCGTTGCCGCCACAGCTTCGGCTCAATCTGTTTCTGGTAAAGCGTACGGTTTCGCTGCTGGTGTCACTGGTGGTTCGGGCGAGGCCGTCACCCCTTCTTCCGTTGAGGAGCTCGCTAAACTGCTTGCCGACGACACTCCTCGAGTTATTTATATTGACAAGGAGTTCGATTTCACTGGAGACGTCAAGACTGGTGCTGGTTGTGACCGCAAGAGCTGCAGTGCTTCCAACGGTGGACAACTTTACCTTGGAGACCTTTCTTGCGGTGGTGAGGATAATGTTGCTGTTAGCTCCATTACCTATGATGCTGCTGGTCCTGAGCCTCTTCCAGTTGGAAGCAACAAGAGTATTCTTGGTAACGGAAAGGCCGTCCTAAAGGGCAAGGGCCTCTCTATCAAGAAGGGTTCCAGCAACGTTATTATCCAAGGCATTGAGTTCACCAACATCAACCCTGGCGTTGTTTGGGGGGGCGATTCGCTGGAACTCAAGGGCAACAACGATGGTGTCTGGATTGATCATTGCAAGTTCTCCAAGATCGGGCGCATGTTCATTGTCACCCACTACGACGGCTCCCGCCTTACTATCTCCAACTCCGAGTTCGACGGAGTGACCGACACCTCTGCTTCTTGCAACGGCAACCACTACTGGACTATGATGTTCTACGGTGAGGGCGATCAAGTTACTCTTGACCGAAACTACTTCCACGATGTTGCTGGCCGAGCCCCCAAGCTTGGTGAGCCCGGTACCAACGGATACTTCCACGCTACCAACAACTACTTCCAAAACATGAAGGGTCATGCTTTCGACGCTTACCAGGGAGCCAATGCTATCATAGAGGGTAACGTTTTCGACGGCGTAGACACTCCTGTTACCAAGGAGGGCGCTGCTGTCAACACCCTCTTCATTCCGGATGAGAGCGGTGCTGCTGCTTGTCAATCCGTTCTTGGACGTGCTTGTGTTCCCAATTCTGCTACTAGCAGTGGTGATCTTCCCGTTATGAATGGTGAGAGTGGTCTCAATGCTGTCGCCAAGAACAAGGACAACATCATCACTCCCGTTTCTGCCGGCGAAGTTGCTGCTCTTGTTGTCGGTAGCGCTGGACCTTCCAAGGTTGGCTCCGGCTCCGGCTCCGGTTCTGGTTCTGGTTCTGGGTCTGGTTCTGCTCCCGTCAGCAAGCCCGAGTCCGGAAATGATGCCACTGAGACTACTCCCGAGACTACTCCTCTGTCAACCCCCGAAACTGCTCCCCAGACCACTCCCGTTGCTGTCAATGAGCAAGAGACCGTCCCTGAGGCAGACTGCCCAGAGGAGACTGAGCCCGCTACCAAGACCACTCCTGTAGCTGTCAATGAGCAAGAGACTGTCTCCGAGGCAGACTGCCCTGAGGAGACCGAACCCGCTGCTGATGCCAAGCCTGCCGCTACTGATGACTGCGATGAGATCGAGGCCGCCGCCAAGACCGAGCTGAAGCCCGCTGCTACTGAGAAAGCGGAGGATTGTGAGGATGACGCCCCCGATACTTCATCTGAGACTCCCTCCGAGAAAGACGACGATTGTGAAGAGGAGGCCAAGGCCGAGGAGAAGCCTGCTGATGACAACTCTTCTTCCAGTGGCTCTTCTTCCGCCCAAATGTACGGTCAGTGCGGAGGCAAGAACTGGACTGGCGCCACCAAGTGCGCCTCTGGAGCTTCTTGCAAGAAGGTCAACGAGTACTACTCGCAGTGCGTTGGCTCCGTCAGCCGCGTCCGTCGCTATATTGGAGCTTAGAGAGCAAGACTCTGACGTTGAAGAACTTCACAATGTTCTTAAATTTTCTTGTAATTATTACCACTTACTCGCCTCAATATTGAGGAATGAAGAGTATATAACAATTATATGGGCATAGGTCCCCATTCCAACATAAATTACTCCTATTTACAACGTCCTGAAACTTGCGAACGTGTGATTCTTTAATTGACATTAGGCCTGTAGGGCTGATATCAGTGAGGGGATACCTAAATTTTATCTAAGTGTAGGTAAAATTTAGGTACCTCCCAGGATTGTTTAGGGTCTCCAAGCTTCACTGCGTTCCCAGAGGGATGTCACTCCAACAGTGCCGGAATTGATCTTGCTAGCGCGTTATTGTCGCGAAGGCGGAATGGCCACCTGCACTTAGATGATTACCCTGTAGCAATACAAAATTTGGCGTCCTTGTGCGTCTTTAACGTGGATTGCTGTAATTACAGTCAATAAAACGACAGGTTCAGTTCTTCCCTAATAATAACTTTGTTTTGCATAGAAAAGAAGCGTTGAGGGTCGCTGCGCTGAGGATTAATTATCAGCTTAATTGGGTCCATGTCTCGTTTGTGAAGTTGACGATGTGCATTTTGAGCACCTGCAAAATGAGCGGTCTTATTAAGTCGCAAGTTCGAGCCCCGGCAGTCTACAGGATGTCTTATTTTTTTCTTTTTCTTTTTGGAACGGCTGAAAACTGCAATGCTTGTATCAAGCCAACGGCCCGCGTCGGGATCTCGGTCGCTTCCCCAACGACTTCAACGAACCCGCAGTGGATCGAACCGTTGTGCAAGCTGCATATGCACGCCATCAACGTGCTCTTCCTTTTGGAAGTTAGTTTTGGTCTTCACCAATGAACAGAGGCGGTTCATGCGACCACTGATCAACAAAGTAGTGATGAGACGCTATATTTTGTCACGAGACTGGATCATGCATATGTCGAGCCATTTAACCTGTTTCAATTGAGCTGGTGGGTGTGATTTGTTGCGGAATTCAGGAATATGTCTTGTCTCATGCAGGTTTATAATTGATTCAGTTCTTCCGAGTCACATAACCCCTCAGTTGTGCCGTGTCTCATACATTGACCATTTCATGTCCAAACACTCTTGAAACTCCAAACAAACTGATATTCTTGCTGATGAAGACATCATCAACGCGTCAAGGCCCTTTTTTGGTGAGGGATTATCTGTAAAATTGGCCTCGGCTCGGAGGTAGTCGGGTTACATGCTACGTACAACCCGTCCACTACCGCAACTCCACTCTAGCGTCTAGGGAAGATCTCATAGCCTATCGCAGATCGTGGTGTGGCTTGACACGTACATAACCCAAAACTTCGCTGGCGCATGACTCCAGTGTGAGTCACTCAACACGTTTAGCGACTCCATAACTGGTTTTTGCTACACAATATAAGAGCGCCTGTTTCACATTCTTTCCTTTTTGCCTCTTCACTCTCAGATATCAGGCAAACACACAAGAAAGACACGAGAATTGTTATTGTTAGACAGGTTAAATTGCGCAATCTCCCCAGCCACACACCATCTCAGTTCACACTGCACAGCCACAGCCACTCCCCCTCGACATCTCCTCATGACCCATCTAGCCATACCCCATGACTGGTCAATGCTCACCGCTCTTCTCAAAACATTATTGCTTTTAACTCAACATCGTCCAGGTTGAGTGTCATTGGGTTTCTGAGGAAATTCAATCTGTGATCTCGAGATATCCCATATCTTTTGGTCAACAAACCAAAACAAACAGACAAAAATAGACTCGCATCGCGTCGCGCGCCGTTGGAACGCCCAGAAATTAGTGGTGACGATTATTTACATAGACCCTTGCACAAAACGCCCCACGTGGCTGAAGCGTAATCTCCGGGCCTTGTTCGTGTCGCGTCAGTGGCCGTGACCAGACCAGACCAGACCAGGCCAGGCCAAAACTTCTATCAAGCAGGCATCACGCCCGCCAGCCCCCCTTGATCCTAACATCTACACTGCACTATTTACGTCTCTACCTTGGGTTGGGTTGCCTAGGTAATAATAACCCCCCACTCCAGCTGTCATGATCGTATCATTCACCTAACACTGAGCCTCACAGATTGCTATGGCCCATCAGAGTCGTGTGAAAGGTCCAGGGATACAAGCCGCCAAAGCTCCCGCTCCCGTCGTCCGTGACGTGTCTGACTGGGAGGTCTTCACTGATGACGAGTCCGACAGTGATACTTCACAAAACACTGTCGACTTCATTGAACCTCCTCCTGCCTACAAGGTAGACGATCCCAGGCTGGTGGTCAACAGACCCACGCTGGGCAGACCGACATTGGACAGGCCTATTGTCGATAGGCCTGTCCCGGAGAAGCGTCAGTCTTCATGGCGCAACTGGCTCAACAGAGATAAAGTCAGCCCTGAGGCTGCCGTTGAGCCAACTCTACGTCCTGATCGAGATCGAAAGGACAGACGTCATCGCTCTGAAGCCGAGACTCCCGAGGAGCGGGATGCTCGGAGATCAGAACGACGTCGTCGACATAAAGAGTATGAAGAACGTGACCGTGCAGACAAAGAACGCCGTGCTCGAGATAGAAGTCAAGAAGGCAGTCGGCACAGACGTCACAAGCGACGGGAGGGCGAGGAGAGAGGTGAGAGAAGCGACGAGAAGGAGTCTCGACGGCTTTCACGGAGGTTCCTTGGACGAAGTGATGAAGAAGAGAAGGAGTCTAAACGGCTCTCACGGGGGTTCCTTGGTCGAGATGATGACGACAAGGAACGAGAGAGGCGGAGGTCTGAAAGGGAGCGTAGAGAACGCCCTTCTGAACGACCTACTCTGGACAAAAGACATTCCAGTTCTACCTCTACCAGGCATCGCGACGAGTATGCCGAAAGAGAGAGAAGGTCCAGTCGTGTAGACAGTGAAAGACGGCCTCACAAGAGTCGGGAGCATTCACGAGTCTCACGAAGCCAGACTACTCGACCTGAGGATGAGAGAAGACGAGAGGAGGAGCGCGAGGCTCGCAGAGCAGAGCGTCGACGTGAACGCAGGGCTGCTGATCCCTTCAAGAGCAGTGACTCTGACCACAAGGAAAGGTCGCACGCCAGAAGTGTTGATCCTGAGCGTGAACGCGCACACAGAGAACGACGCCACAGCCGACATCTCAGCCAACTAGACAACGACAATCGAAGAGATCGACACAAGGATTATGAATCACACAGAGCTTCCATGAAGGTCAAGAGTCCAGATCCGGAGAAGGAGAAGTTGAAGATGTTGGAGAAGGAGCGCGAGAAGGAAGAGGAGAGAGCCAGAGAACGTGAACGTGAGAAGGAAAACGAGAGGGAGAGAATCCGGTTAGAAGAGAAGAGGCAGGCCGAGGAGAAGAAGAGAATTGAAGAGATGGAGAAGGAGCGTGAGAGAGAACGACTAGAGGAGCAGAAGAAGCTTGATGCCCAGAAACGAGCTGAGGATAAGAAGCGCGCTGAAGAGAAGAAGAGAGCCGAGGAGAAGAAGAAGCTAGAGGAAAAGAAGAGGTTGATAGAAGAGAAGCGAGAGGAAAAGCGACGACAAGAAGAGGAGAAGCGCCGCCATGAAGAGAAGAAGAAGAAGGCTGAGAGTCGACGAAAGGCCGCTGAGGAGCGCGAGAAGGAGAAGGAGCGTGAGAGACTAGAGGAGAAGAAGCGCATTGAGGAAGAGAAGCGCCTTGAAGAGGAGCGACGCATCGAAGAAGAGCGAAAGCTTGAGGAGAGGAAGCGTCTTGAGGAGAAGCGCAAGGCCGATGAGAAGAAGCGTGCTGAGGAGAAGGAGAAGGAGAGAAAGATGGCTGAGGTCAAGAAGCGTGCTGAAGAGAAGGAAAAGGAGCGTGAGAAGCGCGCTGCTGAGCGAAAGGAGAAGGAAGCCCGTCGCGCTTTGAGAAAGCAACAGAAGGAGGATCAGAAGAAGAAGGAGGCTGCTGCTGCCGCTGCTGAAGCTGAAGAGCAAGCGTACGTATCCCCCTGAAGTCCCTGAATGTTTGTCCTTGTACTAACATGATCACAGAAGCAAGCCTATTCTGGGTCCTAACAAGTGGCCCGCCCCAGGCACAAACAGACTCGTGCCCGCATTTGGCGGCCTGAGACTTGGTGCCGCTGCAGAGAAGAAGCCTGCGCCCGTGCCAGCACCACAGGATCTTTCTGATGACGACGTTGATTAAGGAACCAGTCCTTTACGGATAGGTAAACAGTACATGAGGCGTTTATTTTGGGAACAGGATCAAGCGGGTTGATCCATGATACAACACAACATCTCCACTCACATACAAACTTGGCTCAAGATGGGATCTTGAGAAAACTCGACTAATTTGGCTCTGAGGAGCTACCTATACCCTGACTGATGAAACAGTCACAACTCCACTCAACTTTTAACGTTAATGCTCGAATATGAGTATAATATGAATATAATGATCACGAACACTTTCTTGACCAAATGCAAATGTGATGTCTATTGATCTTTGAACTACTTGATCATCACTGCACCCCCATCGACAATAATATCCTGCCCAGTTACAAAACCTGCGTTAACCAAATACTCAACAGCCTGAGCAATATCCAAAGGTCTTCCAGCTCTGTTGGTGAGATGATCCTCGACATCTTTATTTTCGTTCAAACCAGCCCATTCAACACCCTTCTCATCACCATCCTTCGACTCATGACCAGCTTTAATACGACCAGGCGCAATTAAATTCACACGTATGCGGTAGGGCTGTAAACTCACAGCCATGCTGTGAGTGATACCAAGTAAGCCAGCCTTGGCAGACGCATAGCCTTCCTGGTTCGGATCACTCTGTCGTGCTCGGAATGATCCAATATTGACGATACATGGTCCTGCAGTACTGTGGACATCTTGAGTAACTGGCTCTGTATCCTGATCATTCCTCATGAATGGAATGCAAGCTTGCGATACAGCAAAAGGCGCAGTGAGATTTGTCTCCATGTAGGCCCGCCACTCATCCAACGTCTCTCGATCCATCATGGTCTTTCCATCTTTCCAATGCGGAGACGCTATGCCGCCATTGTTGATCAAAACATCGATATGTCCACCCAAAAACTCCGCTGCTTGCTGGATTTTATCCCAGATCTCATCTGTGTTGCGCAAGTTGCAGATGGCGGAGTCAACAGCCTTGGAGTCATAGTATGACTTCAGATGGGTGCAAGTCGTGTGTGTCAGTTCCTGCTCGTTGACGTCGAGGATGAACACATGATAGCCTTTCTCGAGGAAGTATCGTGCAAGAGTACGGCCGATACCGCGAGCTCCACCGCTCACGACGGCTGTTTTAGGCATTATTAAGGATAACTGTAGTGTTGCAGTGAAGTTTGGTCCATTTCGTAGAAGAATATCAAGTCGTAATTAGTTCTGGAGCGTCATGAGCACGTACGGAAGACCTCACGATCTACGTCACTAAGCATAATTCTTGGGATATGGGTTAAGATAAGTTCTTATCGCAGTGTATGATAAGTGTAAGACTAATCGTATCCTCTATCTTGGACAATGGAGGTAAGAGAAGTCCTTTCGTGGCCAACCGTGTAAACTAGGTTGTAGAGTTTCGCCTTGCCATTCCTTACTTACTTGATATACTTGACAATGCTAAGCCCATTGTAATCATTAGTTTGGGAGCTAGGTTTTATGAGAAGGATAATATTACTTCTTGAAATTAATTCTCCAAACAAAATATTTCCAGTGTAGTTCAATGGGTGGGGGATTATCTCATTAAAATTGTTTAGAGATATAAGCATTAAATTGCTCCTCTCTTTCACAACCCCACTACAGCAGGTTCTAACCTGTTATCTTCCGTAGTATAGTGGTCAGTATGCAAGCTTGTCACGCTTGAGACCCGGGTTCAATTCCCGGCGGGAGAGATCCAGCCACCTGCGATACGCAGGTCTTAATTTTTTTTTTTAACCTTTTTGGCATTTTTTTTTAAGTCTTCCAAAATCACAACACAAGTTCGACATTTTAGCACAATTTGGACAAAAAGTTCAAATCGTTCGACAACTACAATTTGTTCCCAATAACCCTACATGTTCAAAATCCTTGTCAGCATCATCGCTCTCGTTCGACACTCTCTGTCTCCTGACTCGAGTCTGGCGACTGCAGAGCTCAAGATCACGGTCCCCTGGTTTCCATGCCCAGTCTGCTCTGACAAAGAATGTAGCAGTTTCGCAGCTAAGGCATAGCCTTGCGTAGCCATGCACCACGATGGCTGATCACTCATGAGCTCCGTGGACTCCGCAAGATGTACCATCTCAGAAGCAAGAGTCCATGTCAACATATCATCGTTGGCATTATAATACGCCGCGTAGATATAGCCATGCAAAATCTCAATAGTTCTGGTCCCAGTTGGCGTGAATGATCTCCGGGCCTCCTGTAGAACGCTGTCGTACCGTGAGGTAATGGCACTAGCGGGCAGCCCATGATAGTCGCATCTTTTTAGATACTTAGACCACATCGATAGCACAATGGCATTGCCGAAGCCAATACGACGTTCGAGGCAATGGATGGTTCGTAGAAACCCCATCTTCAAGATGTTGAAGCGTTCATCTGCCGGAGTTTGGCGTAAGATCTTTAGCAAACCTGGAATTGGGTGACCAGCGGGATAGCGCTCACGTGCTAGAACTTGGAGGAAATCTAGGAAAGCTTCGAGTAACGTAAAGTTGTTCAGTGGCAAACCTGCCTGCTGAAATCGGATGCAGATGGGCCAAAGGAAAATTATCATCCCACAATCATTGCTTCCCAGAATACTCTTGATCCTCTGGCATAGAATTATGAAAGTCTGACGACTTTCAATGTGATCGCCTTCCTCCAGGAGAGTTATGACACCAAAGCATTCGTCACTTATCTGTTGCCAAACCGACAAGTAGTCTGGTGTCCCCAGCGGAACGACAATATCAAACAGGTTTGATGAGAAGTTGAGGGTATCAAATAGACTGTAGACGTAGACTTCTGAAAACTTCATGATCGATTGTTGGTTGGTAAGTCCATCTGATAGTTGAGAACCTGTGGACGGATGGGGCTGAATAGCAGTCGGATGGAATCTATGTGGAGTGCACTTTTGATCTGCAAGACGCCTAGGTCGTGTCCGGGGAAACTTAGTGCTTGGAGCATTTGCTTCGTCATCGCCTGCCCTATTGTTTTTGCTGAACCGCGGACTCCACTTCTTGAAGTATGTGTTATACATTTTGGGTCTGTATGAGGTCAGACACTGATAGCCGCAATCTAGAAAACATTACTTACGTTGCTTTGAACCCATGATGAGCTTGCATTTTAGGGATCACCTTTTTCAAAGGTTCGCCTTCGATGATGTAAATCTTATAAATATGCTCCTTCACTGCCTCCCATTCTTCAGCACTCGGTCCATGAGTCACCGACTTCGTGACTGGAACTTCGATCAATGCTGCGTTTAGTGGATTCATATTTAGGGGCGAGACAGATCGTTTGTTGAGTACTGATTCTTGTAAAGTTGGCAGCACCGAAGTAATTGATCGTAGGGGGCTGACAGCTCAGTGCAGTAGGAAATGTTATATGCATTTGAGGGGTGAACTCATTGGAGGGTTTAAATTACCTTGCCTTATCAAGTGCACTAATGCCCCTCTATGTCATGTGGAGGACCAGCCGCTTGTGTAGAACCCAGACATTGGTTTAACTAATTTTCCATGCATTTGGTGGCGCTCCATTTCAACTGATGATAGGCCATAGTAAAGAGTTGTCTCTGACTTGAAGCAACGTAACAGAGACAACTGGCAGGGTAAGCCGCCATTGCAGGGATGACTGCAAAGGTGAATCATTGACCATAGTAATTGGTGTCGGTGTCTTGGTTTCCCGCCTCATCTTATTTCTTGTCGTTGCACAAGGCTCTGCACGATTGATCGTTATTGGGGGCACCATATAGCTCTCTGACTGTCCTTACATGTAGCCTAACAAGCCCTGTATTCAGCCGCTGATCAAAAAAGACTTCGCGGCAAACCTCCCTGGCTATTTATTGCTCCTCCATGGCCACTAAACCTGCCACTTTCGACATCCCATTTTACTATCCATCATAGGCAAGGATGGACCAGCAACTTCTCTTTCTTCGTGATGACTTGAAAAGTCAGGCTCGACCTCAACTATGGGGCCAGCAAATCCAGCAGGCACCAGAATGCATTATTCTAATCGCCCAGTGCAAGCTTTTGGCGTCTAAGCCGTCATTAGCAGCGCTCAATCTCTCCAACAATGACCTGAAGTAATCGCTAAAACTGGCCTATTTTACATAGCATGAATTAACAAATGTCCAGGCCGAAACCGTTGTTAACAGAAATTCAGCATTTCGCCCAGATGGGAGAGGATGCGTTCAGATCAACTGCAAGAGGAATGGAAACAGTAGGCTACCTAGCCTTCGAGATGTGGAAGACTGATGGCATCGTGAGTGGATCCTTTTATCAGTCAATCAATCATGCTAATTTTTTTATTAGCTTGAGAAAGTACTGCGACATATCGATATGAAGCAGAACGCGGTGAGAGACAAACGCCTGCAGTCATACATTGAATCAGGGCTGGCTATGATAGACGACTCGATTAAGACAATCGCAACAGTCAAGGAGGGGTTTTCCCAATGGAAAACCATGACGCGCAATTTGTTGGACCTCCTTGGGAAAAAGATTTGTAAGTATTTGTTCCTTCGAAGATATTCAAGAGACCCGCTAACCACACCCAGGCGACAACGTACGAGAGCAAGAGGAAGTCACAAAGCAGCTTGAAGACGGGACAAATCTTAAAGTGAAGTGTGAAAATGATCTTGAGAAACTTAGGGTTTCCAAAGTAAACCTCGAGCAGAGCTATGACGAAATCCTTAGAGGCTACAACGAAGTTTCCAACAAACTCAAAGGTATGTGCTTGACCGGAGACTGTCGTCACTCATAGTTTTGAATAATTCCATACAATATCTCCCAGCTATCCCCAATCTAACAAATTGCATCAATAGACTACATGCCTGGCGGTGGCATGATCTTCGCGTCAATAATAGCAGCAGCTACATGCCCATGGTCACTGAAGACTCTCCTACAAATTGGTTCTCAGTGGACAATCGAGTCAAGGATCAGGAATCTTGAACTAGAGATCGATTCTCTCAACACTCATTTGCGCGACAAACAGAGTGAAAACGGGTCATTGGTATGGCAACCCCCAGACTCAAAATGAGATTGCAAAACTAATCTCGGCAGACTGGCGTAACAAGAGTCTTGAAAGGCACCTTAGAGGAAGTTAGTAAGCTTCAGGTGCAGATCGAAAACTTCATGGACTTTTTGATTGGCATTCAGAATATCATGACAATAGTCAAAGATGGTGGAGGCCGGGTATTGATAAAAGATCTAACCACCGAAGGCCTTGATGCTATGAACAATGACCCGGAATTAAAGGCAGTATGTCGCAAATTTAGAAAGATCCCGCCCGCGCATTAACCAACTCATGAAATAGGACTATCGTCAGGATGCTCACCTCATGAAAGACAGATTTCTTATTGCATCCAAGGCAGCAGCCCTCTACAATGAGGTTTCGAACAAATTCATTGTTCCGGGTACTGACTGGGTGGGTAAGCTGTCTTTTGTTGACTTGTCTGACAAGGTCTACATGGAAAGGGAGCTTGAGATTGAGGGTAAAAGGAAGCAGCTCTGTGAAGGCGCTCAGCACTTGATCTCCAAGGCAGGTTCCCTGGAGCCCTATACTAGAATGCGACTTCTAACGGATATTCGTGTAGCGTGTCGAAGAAATTGGCATTGAACTGAAGGTTCTTACTCACCCATTGGCTGAGGTCTCCGAAATTGCCAGAACTGAAGTTCGTGAGGGGGTGGTGGATGAAGTTGACGAAGCTGCCCATGCTTGATGTAGAGTGGGACAGGCTCAATGGTTATGATACGCTGATGGATAAATCACTCTATGAGTTCTTGGCTTGGACAATTCTATTGACTGGGAAGACTCTGACGTTCATTTACTATCGAAAGCTATTTCTTAGCTATGCAATCGTTTTGCGTTTGAACTATCCCCGATTTCTTCCCAATGTTTCGGTTTATTCATCCAGTAAAGCAACATATTTTGTGTAGTTTACTTGCCCTACAGCTTGTTCGGCTTTTCCTCCAGCTCGCTGTAAGTCTTGTGTTTAGTGTCTTCTGCAGAACCAGCGATCCCCTCAACATTAGCCAGGATAGCCTCCTCCAGGCTCGTCCAGCCAGGTCGACCAAGGTCCTTCAGTAGCTGCTCAGCCTTGGCTCTTGGCTCGATCTCGTTGGGGTCTTCTCCACCCGAAAAGTTCTCGGGGAAGGTCTTGTCAGGGAAGTTCTTCCTGAAAATGTCGAGGATCATGTCCCAGTTGAAACGACCCGCGAAGCCAAAGATTCGCTGTTCCTTGACATGCTCGAAGATGGCTGCAGCAACGTGAAGTCTGCCTGTGTCATCAACGTCGATCCAATACTCTGTACGCATATTAGTTGGTGATGGTGTCCAGACAGATGGCTGGAAACTCACGGGGAACAATAGACTTATGAGCGGGGATGACCTTGCCGTGGAATAGCGCAACTGGCAAGCCAGAGCTACTAGGAAATCCCTGATTGGCAACATCAATGGACCTGCCCCAGTTGAAATTGGGAAGGACTATAATCAATTAGACAGGTCGATTTGCATTCTGCCCAGAGCCAACTTACCAGTGTTGACGACCAACTCTGGCTTCTCGCTGCGGTGTTCGTTATGATACTTCCAGACTGCTTGCTCTGACTGGACCTTGCTAGCCGCATAAACTGCGCCAGCTCTGTCTAGGTTGTAAGGAGGGTCTGCCCATGCTTTTTTGACAGCACCTTCGGCCCAATCCTTTTCTGTCACAGTGACGCCTGGTCTACCTGGAATAGAAACAACAGCGGCGGCAGATGATGAGGTGAAGACGAAGCGCTTAACGCTTGGCTCAGCATACGCGGCCTTCAATGCAGCTACTGTGAAGCTGATAGCTCCGGGGATGACCTTGTTAGGATCAGGGTCCAAGGACATAATTGAGGCTGTGTGCGCAACAACAGCGACTCCTACGCGACCGGCGGAGTCAGTACTGGACTGTCAAAAGGGTGAAACTGTATCGTACCTTTGGCGACCTCAGTCAAAACCTTCTCATCGGCCATATCGGTCACCGCTACAAGCTCGAAGTTTCCTTGGCCATATTGCTTGTCAAAAGTAGCCTTGAGCCAAGAGTTCTTCTCGACATCTCGAACTGTACCGCGGACCTTGTAGCCGAACTCTAGAAACTGCTTGGCAACGTGAGAGCCAAGAAGACCGTTGACTCCAGTGACTAGAATCAGAGAGCCTTTCGGGATAGCGGGGTTATCGAGAGGAGCCATGGTGAAGTGTTGAAGGTTAGTCGTTTGCTCTCGAATGTATGGAAATTGGTCAAATTTTATAACTCGTGCCCCGCACTGGCGGTGATGTGATGTGGTCTCAGAGTACCCGCGGGGGTAGTCCGCAAGTCCGCACTCACTCGTCCTATCTCCGGACATGCTACCTGATTTGTGTTGGTGCTGCGGAGCAAGTTTCAGGATGTACGGATATAAGCATTCGTATAGCATCATAACACTGGGCCTTTTCGTTTTCCACTGCTGCTAACTTGGTAGAGATTTTTCATTCTTCCAGATGAGTTTACTTATTCTATGCGCACTGTTTGGGTTATTCTGAGTTTATGCTCGGTAGTTGTCTAAAATCAAAGCGGAGCCCGTGGCTTGTGAACGATGGGGCCTCAGGCTCCATATTCAGACAACAAGGATCTTGAACCACAAAAAGCAACGATACCCTTGCTCTACCAAGGTTGCATAACAATAGGATGCATTTTATTGAACTAACAGAAACCAACACTGCGAATTCGAAGACCTCTACTCAGTCTTCCTGCCCTTATTCGATTCTAACTAAACGTTTTCTACGTAGCTACTGAACAGATTAAGCATTCGTGACACCACTGCGCATCCATTGACCTCGGCAGCATAGATCATTGGCTCCGGCGTATAGCCAACATGTCACTCAGAAGTCAATACTTCGGTTTGACTCTCCGCTCTGATACAACCGGAAACTAGGAGGAACCTAAGGAAACTGTTCCTTGGTTAGCTCTTACTAAAAAAAAACAAAAACAAAAAACAAAAAAAAACAAAGTATGCTTTTCCATGTATTTCTGGAACTCGGCGCTGGAGCCTGGAACTTAACCCTGGCAGCCTCGACTCAAGAGGATCTCTCCTATCCCCTTATGCTGGAACCAAATTCAATTTTGAAACCTACAAACAGACTAATCTATCTTAGGTAAAGCATCCCTCTGCCTCTTGCTAGTTACCACTAGTTGACTTTATTCCCAGCAGTTGTTCATCAGACAGAAGCGGAGCCCGCGGCTTGCGTGGGATCCGAGTTCCATGCACTATTGAGTTTTCTGATGGGCTTATGCTAATTCGGTAGAGGCTATCTTCTATAGATCGTAGTAAATCCATGTTAGCGGTCTGAGCCAAACATACGTTGCCGTTAGAAGTTTACCATCGTAGATGAAAGCGTATTCGTTGGCATAAGAGATGATTTCAAGTCTGTCTAGGAGGCATTCTGGAACTGTAACGGAGATAACGCTGTAAGGCTCTCCTAAGCCTCCCGTGTATCCATCGATATTGTGTACCAGTTTACTCCAGTCTTTTTGAACTCGGGCTATGCCTTTAGTCTCCCTCAGAAAGCTCTTGTGCATGGGAAGTGGTATTCCATAGTCCATCCCATCAGTCTGATAGAGACTGGAGTCAACCTTTTCGGAATACCTAAGCTTCATCGCTTGGTTTGGAATCGGAAAGGAATGCAACTCGAGAAGTGCAGCCAGTTGGCGGTCCAAGTCTTGCATATTATACGCATCCCCTCACGCTCTTATACGTGAAAGGATCGGTAATTCCTTGATAGACTGCAGATGCTTAGTTAGCTAAGGACCTGGGCCTTATACGTCACATTCATATCACGGCCTTATTCCCCGTTGTACGGAGGAGATCTTAGTGATATTACCATATTCTTTAATATCTTACACAGCGCGCCCCGAAATAGACCCTTTCGAGGCTAAAGGCCGCTCTTCCCGGATTATTAGACGGTATTCGAGGTCCCCAGGATATCATGAATTTCGGTTAAGCTGTGCCCTATACCGTAGCTCACGTAAGACGAGTAAATTGGTGGAAGTTATCGACAGATAGCTAAGAATAGAACTGGAGGAAAATGATAACTCCATCACCGCCTGTCTTGGGTCATATAGCATCATTCACAAGCCAAGTGCTTTGAGATGCATTTCCTTTTCAGCCTTTATCCTCAAACCAGTTGTGCCCCGTTTACTATCCCTCCCTTTGGAAAGCGCAAGACTAAAATTGACCTGAGAGATTCTATTTCGTCCCAAGGCCACAAATATATCGCATTTTGGTGCTTACTGGTTGCATTCAAGTCTCAGCCTTGATACGTCGTCTCCTCTCGTCCAATTATGAATGAGATATTGAAAGGCAACTCGATCTGACATCGGACTACTCTATCTTAAGTATAGCATCGCTTTACCCCCTGTCAGTTATCACTAGCCTTCCGGAGCGTTTCATATCAGCAGACTGATATCTTTGGAACTGAATCTAGGCCAGCCTTTCTTTGCATTTGTCGTGTCGTTCTCCCCCATTTCACTTTAAAGTTTTCCCCAATCTTAGTGACTAGACGAATTCCCCGCTTCCTTCGTGGCCCCAATCAATGAGTGATTCTCCCCCAAGAATTCCCCCGCCCTAGCGGTTCAAATTGTCTGAGCGTATTTGCGACTCTTTCATCATAGCTAGCCACCAAAATTGCCAAGGAAATAAAACAAAAGATTTAGCAAGATATAGATTGGCTGCCATTGCGTCATTAATTGCTTGCATTGCCACAGAGTATTGACTGGATAATAATAAACGTGGTAAGCGTCTTGGAGTATGACGAGAAAGCCTTGGCGCATATCAGAGGCGCCCATAGCACATTAGGAAGGCAAAAGTGAAGATGAATAGATTTGTTCCTTCCTGGTTTCTAACCCGGCGCGCAAGCTCAGTGTTTTTTGTTAAAGCATGGGCTCTTTCCGAGAAAAAGTGTCAATATTTACTGGTGCACGTTTCAGGCAGAGGATAGCCGCACAACGACATATGTAATGTCAGAATCACAACTGCTGATGGGACTCAGGATAGGCAATAGTTTATATGTTCGGACAAACTTTTCAATTTAGATTAAGATATATATCTAATACCTCGCCCGACAGTTCTTGTAACATGATCAAGTTCAATCCAAGTACTCGCCATATCAAATCCTAAAAGGAAAGGTTGACGCTTTACAGAGTGTACATATATCGAGGGTTGTGCTCACCAAGCTCGTTTATCTCCTCCTCAGTCTTACCCTCCATGCGCCAGTCCTCCAGACCAGACAGCTTTCGCTTGTTGAGTCGCCTGAAGTGGAGGTAGACCGTAGTGTGGATGCAGACGGCCAAGAACAGCATACCAATAGATGCCGAGTATCCAGGTCGGTAGGTGGGTGCATGCTCGTTGCTGAAAAGGAAAGGCGAAGCGACACCAGCTGAGTTTCCAATGGTGATGAAGATACCACTGGCAAAAGCGCGCTTACCATATCGTGGCTGGTTGACGGTGATCCAAGCCATACCAGATCCAGAGCCTGTCCAGAGACCAATGGCAACGATGAAGCAACCGGCGAAGCTCAGGGCCTGGCTTTGGTTGACAACGAGGAAGATGTAGCCGACAATCATGGTCAGACCACCACCGATACAGAAGATGCCTCGCTGCTGGATACGGTCGCTGATGTTGGCGCAGACGAGGTAGACGACGAAACCGACGGCATAGACGGGAACTGTGAGACCCTGAACCTGCTTTGGAGTCCAGTCACCCATCTCCTTGATGATAGTTGGCAGGAAGACACTGAAACTGTACAGCACAGAGTGACTGCAGTACTGCGCGATAGAGAGAGCCCAAATGGTCCAGTCCTTGGCTCCAGCGATAACATCCTCCTTGTGCAGTTCTTGACCCGATGCAGTTTGACCAACTTCGGCATTTCGGAGATCCAAGAGGTTCTGGCGGTCCTCTTCACTGAGAAATTTTGCGGTATCAGGAGTGTTGGGGAGAATAAAGGGGATCACGAAGGCGGTGAGCACGGTTGGGATACCGTTGATGGTGAGAATCCATCGCCAGGCTCGCCATCCAGCAGCACCCTGCTTCTCACCATCCCAGTCGTCCAGCTCACCGATACCGAGTGCGACGAGACCACCTACAGCTCCGGAAATGGCAGAGATGGAGTAGAAGTAGGCATTACGGAGGGAGATGTGCTTCTTGTGGTAGAAGGTGGTCAGGTACAGCCTGAAAAGATGGTAATTAGCGATATGCCGGGGCTACTTAGTCAATTGGGCACTCACATGATTCCTGGGAAGAGACCAGCCTCGAAGAAACCGAGAAGAAGACGGCAGGCAACCATAGAAGCAAAGTTGTTGACAAAACCGGTGCAGATGGCGACGATGCCCCAGAAGAAGACGAGACCAGCGATGTATCGGGCGGGCTGCAGCCTCTTGATGATCAGGTTGGAGGGTGTTTCGAACAGCTAAGGCCGGTCAGTAAGTGTCCCAATGAGTTGTCAGGTAATGAGAACTTACACAGTAGGTGACGAAGAGAATTGAAACACAGAGTTGGTATTGGTCACCACTCAGGTTGAGCTCATCCTCCAAACCGTAAAGACGAGCATTGCCGATACTGACTATAAAATGGTCAGTGATGATAGCGTTCAGCGTCTGAGATCAAACTCACCTCGATCCATAAAGTTCATGAGATAGATCCAGCAGACACAAGGAATGATTCGTCGATCAAGCTTCCTCAGAATGCGCTTCTCTGTCTTCTCACTCACGTAAGGGACAGATGACTCGTTGGTGGGGCCATCACTCTGAGTAGCAACGCCGCCCTCTTCCTCCTTGGAAGGAGAGTGCCGATCACTTGAGCCGATCGACATGATTGTGAGTAGTAAGGCAAGGCGAGAGAGGAGAAAGGTTGACAAAGAGGGGCAGAAAGAAGAGAAGATGCAGGAGCAGAGCCTGAGACTTCAGAAGCGCGACCAGGACATCGGGGCTCCTTTTTTATAACCCAACCCAGCCATCGCGTGCTGAGCGTCGTAATGTAAAGGTTGCAGCGAAAGGACCGCGCGGGGTATCAATGCCCAGACATTCTAATCCAGATTTCGAAGGAAACCCGGTCCAAAGGAGCCCAGAGACCCCAGATGCCAAGAGAGATACAGTGTCCTACAGTTTGAGGAGAATGGGGGGGAGAAAGCTGGGGAAAAGAGAGGTTCTAGGGGGCATGGTGGCTAAGCTTTGCGGAGTAATTGCAAAATCCTGTTACGACGGGAATACTCAATTTCGCCAAGCAGAGCCAAGGCTATAGCCAAGCTATTAGTGGGTGGGAACAAATATCAATCTGATACCCACCCAAGGCCACTCCAAACCTGCTGTGTCCCTCTGTTTGGAGGTATCCATCAGGTGAGCATACCCCGGCGACTTGGCAGCACTTGGCATCTTGGAAGCGGAAGTCATAATAACGCATCGCAATCTTGGCGAGTAAGCTTGGTTGGCCATGAATGATGTCTGCTGCTTGGCTTTATGACTCGGTCAAATGGAATGCATGCTTATTTAGGCTAGATTTTCCAATGCCTTGGCGGTTATATGCATTGTTTTGTGCTGTGTTGGTGATAACATCTCCCTCTCCGCGGAGGAATCCGCTATGTGACAATAGTTTCCTCCACGTGCGGATTCCCCTCACCAACCCAACTCGACTCAACGGGTTTCCAACAATGCATGCTTATTCCTTTTAACCTCTAGGTGACACGTGGAACTCGCGTGGCCTCCGTCAAGTTATGGTTGATACGACCCCTGTTCAGTCTTTGTTGCATTTTAGCTAATAGGTTAATCGTTGATGGATCTCAAACTAACTCCTCATAGGGCACTCGGAGTGGCAATTCTCCGATCACGTTTTACCTTCTCCGCATTCGGTAGTCAATGTCCGACGCGCTAAAATGACCTTAATTTTTTCTTATTTGGTGCGCTGCCCAGAAGTTGCAACGTAAAAAGTTGGGGTTGTCTTGGAGCCAAGAGAGAAGCGTCCATCTTCCAAGACTTTGTTACCGAGGTTTTGGACCGATCTTGGATGCGGACGAGCGGAGGAAATCTGACGGGATCTGGAACGGACGGTTGTTTTGTAATTTGCCCAGACGTTGAAGGCTTGGTGTTGAGATGCAAGATCCCGCCAGATCGCACGTTGTTACAAGGCTATGCTGGAAGTTACATTGATATTTTGATGGTTTATGCCTAGATCTTGACAGAGAAACAAAAACACGAATGAAAAGTTTTCTCATTACATGGACGATTGACGTTTGCGACAATAAGTTGGTGATGTGCTCATGAGGCCTCAGTGATAGCATAACATGATCCAAGCCCATCAACATTAGCTAAGTGGCAATACGCACTCATTTCATATGGAGCAACTTTAATTGGACCGACCCTGGGTGAGCCAAGTCCGCGGTTACCGGCGCAGAGAATAGCCTGTCAGTCGGGCTTTCGGGGCGCAGGTTAGGGTATCACATACCTGATAGGCCTGACGGTGGTGAGCCAAGATATTCACCTTCGGATGCAATGCCTCCAAGCTCGGAGTTACGGTGAGGCAGGCAACACAACTGATGGGCGCTTACATCAGTTGGAAGGTTGTTCATACGTAAGACATGTCCCCAAGCCAAAGGTTGCATGCATTGCTTGGCAATTCCCCCTGTTCCACACCTCCTAGGTCTATTGGTCCCCGCGAAACAGTATCTCACACCTTTTATGTAATATGCTGATCACGGCAATGGAAGGCGGATAGACTCACTTATATGACTAGAATCATTCTATGAAAGGACCCACGAGACCCAATGTCCCACTATCATCGTGCGCTTATCTGTTCAGCCTTAAACGTCGAGGACACAGACAGTTCGTTTCACGATTGACAATTGCAGGATCCCTAAAAATAGTCGCTGGATCTTGAACCTGTCTTGGCGAATTGCTTATGTTGCACGGCGTGCATGGCTGCCAGGATTGAAGTTTTATTTGAGTTCGCAGTGTGGCTGGACTTGTCCTACATGCTAATTTGAATACGAAATCTGGGCGAGAATCGGAAAAGCTGAATTTTGAGCCTTTGAACCAACATCAATGTCTTGTCTTATGCATAGGCTAATATGGTCGGGATATTCGCCAAGCTTTCTTCTTCTGGGGCTTGCAGATTATTCACGAGACTTGGCTTCTAGGACTCGGGCGCATGTTTGTCCGTCTCGACACGTTGCCAATTGTTCCAAACAATTCGACGATGCAATCTTCAATAAAGATAAGATACGTGAGATACCGGCCCGTTACACAGATAAACCCAAGTTTCCGGCCCGGAATCGGGTTTCCTTTAGAGGTTCGATCAGCAAAGTATTTACAAATGACAATTACTAGCGTAACGCGTTTCCTTTGGAGGCAAGAGGGGAAGCGCGTTCTGTAACCTCCAAAGGCAAGGCTTTGGTGACGTTTCCCCTCTTTGCGCGAAACATTGGGGTTTTGCGTAACGCTTAGCCACATGTATCGGAAAAAAGAGTCAAAGATAGGGCGTCATGACTCCAACCGGGCCGGTCGTGGCTTTGACTTTGATCTTGCATCGTTGATGTCATTAGAAGGCGCAACGTCGTCTATCAATTGACGCGACATTTCGTTAACCATCACCACCATAAAACCTCAACCTCAAGATATCTCGTGAATTATTTATTTTCGCCAGTGCATCTTGCTCTAGACTTCTCAACAACGCTAAGCACATTGTCCCACGCCGCGACAATGACTTCTGCATCGCCGCATCCCTTTGACCCATTGAGGCCCGATGAGATCTCGAGGGTCAGTTCATCACCAACGCGAGAGCCAACAACGATATACTCAATCATCTCTAGGCATCTCGCATCGTGCGCCCCCACTTCGGTAGCCAAGATCCCAACTTTCGCGTCATCACGCTTCTGGAACCCGCCAAGAATGAAATGATTCCTTATCTCGAAAAAGAGCATCGCAATCAATCTATAGACCATACTCCAATTCGCCACGCTAGAGTTGAAGTCTACATCAAAGCTGAAACTGGCGGGAATCATCTGTTTGAACTGATCGTGGACCTTGATGATAACAAAGTCGTCAAGAAGCAGTATATTGACGGAAAACATTCTTACATTGACACTAATTATATGAAGGCTGTGGAGGCTGCCTGTCTTGCTGATGAGAAGGTCCAAGCCGAAATTCGAACTCTTGACCTCCCAGCTGGAGCTACAGTAGTTGTTGAGCCATGGGCTTATGCGACTGATGGGATGAATGATATGACCAATCGTGTCTCTATGGTAGGCCGTTATTGACCTGCCGTACATCATATACTAAGACCATGTAGTGTTGGTTCTATCTAAGGTTGCTGGAGAATCCCGATGCAAACTTTTACGCGTATCCCTTGGATATTGTCGCCGAAGTAGTTGAATCACTCGAAGTCACCAAAGTCTACCGTCTACCAAATACGCCAGAAGAAAGAGTCAACAACGAAAAGAAGCCCTTTGACCGTCGGAGGATTCATTCCACCGCTACAAGCGAGTACCATACTGACTTGAGACCAAACCCCAGAACAACCACCAAGCCACTTCAAGTCGTTCAGCCTGATGGTCCATCATTCCATATCCAAGGCAACCACCTGAAATGGGAGAAATGGGATCTCCGTGTTGGCTTCAACTACCGAGAGGGTCTCACTCTCCACGACGTTCGATATGATGGACGCAGTGTATTCTACCGTCTTTCATTGGCGGAGATGTTTGTACCCTACGGCGACCCTCGAGCCCCATACCCACGCAAGGGTGCATTCGACCTTGGAAATGATGGTGCTGGTATCAATGCCAATAACCTGCAGCTTGGTTGTGATTGTCTAGGAACGATCAAGTACTTTGATGGTTATCACAACACGCCATCTGGCGAGCCTATGAAGTTGCCCAATGTTGTCTGCTGTCATGAACAGGACGATGGAATTCTGTGGAAACATACTAACTTCCGCACTAATTCTCCCGTTGTGACGCGTTCTCGAATTCTTGTTCTGCAGACCATTATCACTGTCACGAACTACGAATACATCTTTGCTTGGCATTTTTATCAAGACGCTTCCATCTTTTTCGAGGTCCGGGCGACGGGTATTCTATCCACTGCACCAACCTCCATGGACCATAAAGAGCCATATCAGTACGGAACTATTGTGGCACCCGGCGTCATGGCACCATATCATCAGCATCTTTTCAGTCTTCGAATTGACCCCGCCATTGACGGTCATGCCAATTCACTTGTAGTCGAAGAGTCCAAGCCCCTTCCATTCAATGATCCAAATGTTCACAACCCTTTTGGCGTGGGTTATGTGACTGAAAGCCAGACGATTGAAGAAGAAGGCGGTCTCGACCTTGACCATGCCAAAGCGCGCACCTTCAAGTTCATCAACGAGAACAAAATAAACCCCATCACTGGGACTCCGGTCGGCTTCAAGCTCATGCCGTTCTACAGCCAGATGCTTCTGGCCCATCCAGACTCATTCCACGCAAAACGTTCTGAGTTCGCTGAGCACGCTGTCTGGGTGACACGATACGAGGACAACGATCATTTCCCTGCTGGAAAATACACCATGCAGTCAGCTGGTGGTGATGGTTTAGCGTCTGTTATTGCGAAGCGTCGAAGCACTGGTGTCGCTCAGTCGGTGAGAAACCAGGATATTGTCATCTGGCATACTTTTGGCTCTACTCATAATCCTCGAATTGAGGATTGGCCTGTTATGCCTAGTGAGAAAATGATGGTTGGGTTGAAGCCTGTTAATTTCTTCTCTGGGAATCCTGGACTGGATGTTGCTCCTTCTACACAGGAGAAGAATAAGAGCGTGCTGTATAATGGAGAGGATAAGAAAGAGCCGGCATGTTGCGCTTCAAAGCTGTGAAAAAGAATGGATTTGACATGTCAAAATGGCTTTGCAAGTTTACACTAGACATTAAAGGACAGTTACAGATGATCACTTCTGATATAAATCACTTGGGTCTTAAATTACTACTGGCCTAGATGCAGCTATTGACTTTGGTTTTTGCGATTACCCTGAACATTAGTTATCCAGATGACTTCTCAGGCGTATCACCCAATAAATCAAAGAGTTCATGGGGATTAAGGGTTTTAAAATATTCTAGATACTTGTATTAAAGAAGAAAGTCAGCTCAGAACTTCCTCATGACTTTGTTGTCGGCTTCCTTTATTGTGTTTTCCTTTTAACGAATTGCTTGCTTGTATCGGCATTCTGATTTGGAAGTCGGAGAGAAGAACAATAAGAATGTGATTGGCTAGAATTTGTTAGCGGAACGGAATAATAGGAAACTGGGCTGCTCAACTCGCTAATGGGCGAATTAAAACTCTGGCCGACAATGCAGCAAGGATTTTCAAAGAATGAGATAACAAGAACAGCAAAAGCAGTTCCATCAAAAGCAATTTCGCCAATAAACAACGTCTCTGAAGCCAAAGAAGAGATTTTCATCACCGTGCACATTGACTAGTCAGCCTCAACCTCCCAATTTCGCCGAGTCGTGAAAACTCTGCTCTCGCTAAGACTATCTCTTAGTCACAGTTCTCCACCCAGGCCTCTATAAAAATCTTCATTTCCCTCCAGCTTTTGGACTTTTTCTTCTTTTCTTCTTCATGTCGACAATACTTCAGAGAATCATTTCTATAGTATTCGACCTTCTCTTGGTTCCCTAAAAGAGCCACAGATCCCACCCTGGTTGATGAATGAATATCCTCGATGCCCTAGAGTGAATACCCTTTTCGGTCCTCTCGATCTGTCCGCAAGGATGGCGGCGACTACTTCGCGTGGTCTCTGTATAGAGAGATGTTACTCTTGATGATCTCGGCCCCGGGAGCGGTCTGCCTTCGGGCGCGCTTTTGGGGCGGGCATTGATGGACGTCTGACAGGCTTTTTTTCGTTACTTTCTGAGGCTTGCCTTGGGAGTGAGGAAGAATAAAACTAGTACTTTAAGACATTTGTCCAAACACTTAGGCCGCCATCCCATATCACTTTAGCAGACGCTTAAATGAATACTTGGGTTTTATGGTAGGTGTGCATACCTATAGACTGTGCACTTGAACGGGATTGTTCGATTGCATAGGTATATGGCCTTATGCGAGCAAGATGTTGCAAGTAGATGCCACATCCCTTAGATAGCCCGACATTGCTATAGTAGCTAGCTTCCTTATATATATATACACCTTATATCTACTTTGACCTTCCAATATAAGACGCTGCCAGCTAGAGAAACGACTCGGGCTCGACTGAATCAATACCACAATGAGAGCTTAAAAGAGAACCGTTGTCAAAGCTCTGCGGGCCGAATCGTCCTTTTCAACCTACGCAATAGCTATTGAAGTCGCCACGACGACGATCCAGCCGACTAGACTATGTTAATGTGAAGTTGTATTTTAATAGGGATTCCTTAGCCTTATAAATTGTCATTTCAAAGCAATATCCGGGAAACAGCAATACCCACTCAACGGCCGGGTTAGAAGCCTCATAGTTACTATACCTTGAGTCCTTGAATGCTCAAGGGCTGGGGTGGCTGTGGAGATAGCGGCTTTGATAGAGTTATTTCCACGCAGCAACTTAGCTATGTTGGGTTAGAGGCGGGAGTGGCACTTGCGCGGATGGAAACTAGCGGAAGTTCCGTATGCTGTTCCGAAGTATTTCGGAATTAACTCCTCTCTGTATGTTGATAGCTATTTTCACTCTCTAATCTTCAATTCCCTTCTTACTTTCTTTACAGACTCCTATTGAAAGCATTGTCTAGCTTGTATCCTGCCTCACACCATGGTTGCTCAGAGAGTTGACCCCGCCGGTAAGTGTAATTGGCGTTGAATCTCAAGTTGGAATTGATACTGACATGACGAAAAAGATGCGCTGCAGCTTGCTGCTATCACCTTTGACTGGGGAGACTGCTTGGACACAAAGGTTTGTATCACCGTCATGTTAATGGGACGAACCCGTATCTAACATCTGCCAAGGACTGGGACCGTCTGGCTACAATTCTCGCTCCTGAGTTGAATGTGAGCAGTTTCCCTTCTAACCATGCTCCATGATTGCTTATATTAACTCAATTTGAAAGGTTGATTACACTGCAGTCACGGGTCAGAAGTGGGATCACCTGCCAGCTAAAGAATTCGTGGCGATGGTTTCAAGTCCAACCTTCGTCGGAGACCCTCTTGTTGACACCCAACATTTCATCGGAGGTTCCAAGTATGAGGCTGTCTCAGAAGATCGTGTAATTGGTACTCACCAGCTTCGGGCTGCTCATCAGCGATACACGGGGCCTGACAAGAAGACTGTCGAGGCGAAGTGTACCTGCCATGCTGTGATGAAACATACTTACTTGAAGGTTGATAGCGAGTGGAAGCTGGCGGGATTGAACCCTAAGACTTATTGGAACGACGATGATTTTGACAAGATCTTCACGAGTGGCAAGTGAACATCTTGCGGGTGGTGCACTTGTTTAGGCATGTGTAGATCGCTGGACACAAGAAGCTGCGCATCAAATCGAGAGCCTTATTACAATAGACTGTTTGAAGAAGTGTTTCTAGATCATTTGGCCTAAGCTACAGATACCTAAGCGGTGATTCAAGAAAACCGCACAAATGGAGCAACATAAGTCGTCATATACACTCCCTTCTTCTCAGAGAAGTTAAACGACACGAAGGTATGATCCATAGGCGTCTTGATCGTACCATCGATAATATCGCTTCCACTACAGCTGTTAGCATCCTGACATTGAAGAATAGGAAACCACTTACTATACATCAGAGACGATCTTTTTATACGTCCCGTCAACACCCCAAGCCCATCCTCTTTTCCGGAACACCTTCTCCAAAGCATCGATGGCTTCTTTGTCGTTCTTGAAGTACTGGTTTAGAGGGACATAGATCTTGACTTCTGGGATATCCTGACCTGGCTTGAGCTCCCAGCTGAAGCAAGCACCACTGGTATCAGGCTTCTTTTGCAAGATTTCCTTTGAGAACTTCTCATCAATCTCCTTGTCTTCGGGCTCGTTGATGAGTATGTTCCACATATCATGTAGAGTCGCCAGCCCCTCAAGTGTTGTCTTATCTGCTAGTTGTCCTCCAAGCGTTACGTGCTGCTGAACCGCTTCCCACGTGTTGGACTGAGGCTCGATGTAAATCTTCACGCGCGCACCCTCCGCTGGACTCATGCAGTCTATACCGATGACAACAGTGAGTGGTGGCTCTTGATAAAGCTTCTTCTGGTACCGTTCAATCATATCCAAAGCAGGCCCGAATGCAGGACCGAGTGGATCGAGTCGTCGGATGAGATCGAAGCCAGCCCTATCAGAGTTTTGCTTGGAAGTCATCCACTTGATGACAGGGTAGAAGTACGCCTTCATAGTTTGTTTATCCTCCTTGAGATCAAATGCCAGAAATACTTTTGGTATGCGAATAGTATCCTTTGGCATTTTCTCAGCGAGAATTCTAGCATCATCCTCTGATGGATAGAACTCAGCAGTAAATTGGTTGAACCAGCGAAGATCAGCGCCTGTCTTCTCAGCGATCCTAGGAATAGGATCTTCCGTAACATCATCAGATCCTGGGAACACAGGTTCGTAGCAGAAGCGCACGTACGATTTGCCGCTATCGCTGGTGTTGAGACTGGTTTCGAAAGGCGAGCCGTTGGGTGTCAGAAGAGATCTTGCGCGAGAAGGTTCAGGTGCGTGGCCCATGCTTGGAATGATATAGTTGTCGAGGAACTTCAGGTGCGAAGCCTGTTGCTCGGGGGTGTATTCTCCAACGGATTTTAGAAGTGATGCCAGTACGGGCTTGGTGTGCTTTGTCCAGAACGCGATGCCATCCTGCCTGGCTCTTGCGACCGACATATCGCTACTGTTGGAAATTTAGAATGGTTGCAAACATTTTTATCTCATATCATACCTGTTTGTTGCTTGAGAAGTCTCTCCAGGCTTCATTGTTGGTACAGGAGCCATTTGTGTGTTGTGAACAACTTTCGCAGCTGATGCCATGATACCAGGATTTAGAGTGCAGGGTGCTACTCCGTAGATAGCAGTGTATTTTACAATTGAATGCCTTGTAATACCCTATCGCTACGGCGTCGTTGCTCTGAATCCGAGACACCCGCGGCAGCTAATATCTCACCTCACAGCTGGGGCAGTGAATAACCCTTGTAAACCGAACCGCTAGTCTTCTGCAGTTTAGCACTGCCACACACTGTTTTTATAGCCCCAGCAGATCGCGGACCAGACTTAAACCAGCCAAGGCTGTTCAACACCACCAACAATCAGTGGTGTATCTCACATCCGATTCGCGAACTGACTTGCTTCTTGTTATTCACCATGGATAACTTCAACAAGCGATTCACTACCAGCGACGGCGATACGTACGCCTATGATTACATCCCCGCCAAAGACAAAAAAGACACCTTTCTCTTCATTCACGGCTGCCCTTCTTCGCGCTATGATTGGCGATATCAAGTGTCTGACCTTTCAGAAGCTGGTTATGGAGTCATTGCGCCCGACTGTCTTGGCTACGGTGACTCTGACAAACGTACCGACCTTGAAGCTTATAACTTGAAGCGCCTAAGCGGGCACTTTGCAGAACTGCTTGACCATGAGAAGATTGACAAGGTCATTGGCGTATCGCATGATTGGGGTTCCATGGTCATGTCTCGAGTAGTGGTTTGGCACCCAGAGAGATTTCACAAGCTGGTGTTCATGTCGGCGGGATATACAGCGCCTGGAGTATTCTTTGATATCGATGGACTTAATGTCTGGAGCCAAAAGGAACTTGGGTACATGCAGCTTGGATATTGGTACTTCTTCAATTCATACGACGCTGAGCGTGTAATCCTTGACAATGTACGTTTCTTATCCCAGTATTCAGCTTACCTGTTCTAACATCTTACAGCTCGAATCATTCTTCCATCTCGCATACGCCGACGACAACAACCTTTGGATAACAGGCCTCGCCGCCATCAACGGAACCCGAGAGTGGCTTACATCCGGCAAAACATGCCCTCTGCCCCAATTCCTCTCTGAACAAGATAAGACCCGTTGGCTTGAGATAAACAGCCGAAAGGACACAATCAAGGGCTTACTCAATTATTACCGCTCTCTCATGCGTGGGATTCAAGCAGAGGACGAGGACCCACTAACAGATGAGCAGCGTACAATCCAGGTTCCTGTTCTGGGCATCTGCGGCGGCGGAGATATGGTGACGAGGGCGGACCAGATTGGGAGGGGCATCACGCCATATGCAACCAAGGGGTATGAAGAAGTGGTTCTCGAGGGCGCAGGACATTGGATAATGCTCGAGAGACGTGCCGAGGTGACAAAGGCCTTACTGGAGTTTGTCCGTAAGGATTGATACGAGGGTTACAGTTACAGCAGTCATGGGGAGGAATAGGCGGGAATTGCAAAAGTTCCAGAATGTTGAACTCAACTACAGATTTGAGGCACTATCCGTAGATTGCCGTGAGAATAGCCGTCGCTGGATTTATCCTGATGTGTCGATAGTTGCGTCCTGCCAAGATTTCTATCCTGCTGCCTTGTCATATGCCGGGATGTCAGGATTTATGCCCTGCAGTCCTACAATGGACCTGTGTTATCTATGAGGGGTATTGGGAGTAAGCGGGGAATTTCCGTGGAGAGATGAGATTAGAATCATGAAATTCTCCGTTACATGGCATATGGAGTCCAGGGGCTGATCCTTCATGGTGTTCATGCATGGTTACAAGTGGGACGTCCACTGACAGAAACATCGTACTATAGCGTATTTGGGCGTATTTTTCAATTGCCATGGTAAATGAGTAGATTACCTGCCTTATCTAGATAGAACTCAAACAAACTAAATTCTCATTCTATAGATCCATTTATTCCTTCATGCATGGTTCCTCCTCTTCAACGTAATCAGGAACCGTCCACAAGGTTCATCAATCGTAACCTTACGAACGTTCTCAGGTCTCTTCTCCAACCTCTCAAAGTCGTAATCCAGCAACAAATGTGTCAGCGTAAGCTTGAGCAAATTACTTGTAAAGAAGCGTCCAGGGCACGCTCCTCTTCCGAGTCCAAAGTTCAAGAAATCCGGAGAAATATCCGTCATCTTGGGGTGCTCCGCATCTTCCATGGATCGACGGGGATTAAACCCGCCTGGGTATGTCCGCTCATCCCGCTGATAGGCCTTGATGGGCGCAGCAAGGATGGCCCCCTGCGGCACATGGATACCATTGGAGAAAGTAAACCCGCCCTTCTTCCCAACGGCACGCTCAATGCCGGTCTCACCAATTGGGTTGTAGCGAATGCTCTCTCGGATAAGAGAGTCTATTAGTGGAAGTCTCTGGAAAAATCCATGTGAAAATGCATCGCCTTTCTCCATCTCTTGCGTTATTTCGGCGCGCAGATCGTTGATCATGGCCTCGTAGTCGCCTGGGGGCAGTGAGATGAGGTCATATACCAAATTGGTCATGGTGACTAAATTAGTGTACGATTGGACAAAGTTTAGAACCATCATTCTGGCAACAATGACCATTGGCTCGTACTCTGCTGGCCCATTGGGGTCCTTTTTGGCTGCCAAGATTATGGCGCTCAGCATATCGTTCTGGAAAGATTAGCTCTTGTTGGTGTTCAGATGTGAGATCATAGTACTCACAGGAAGATCTGGCTCGATGTCCTTATCTTCAGCGGCGTCAATGATAGCCATTCTCTCCTTGAGAACAGGAGTCGCATGCTTAGCAGCTGTTTCAATGCATCGCATCAATGGACGACACATGTACGGCAGTAAAAGCCTATGATATGTTAGTTTTGTTGGTTTAATTGATCAACAAGGGCGATAACTTGGCTGCTTACGGGCGAAGAAATGGTGGGATGAAGCGGGCGTACAGCGCTGACGCAAAGAACGTGGCGGCGTAATCTGCAGTAGCATCTCGGTACTCTTTGTTGTCACACAGCGGTTGACCAGAAATAATGCGGTTGGCAGATCTGCTGAGAATAGCACTAGCTGCATCCCACATGTTGATCCTTGCAACGCCATTGGGATCAAGCTTTGAGGCGACATTGTCGTCGAGAGCAGCCTTCATCTCTTCATTGACCATGGGCATTTTGTCGGGGAGCTTTTGATAGAGCTCTCGGTGAACGACATTTCTGTAGACGGGGTGGATGACAATGTGAGCGCCAAGGGTAGTGTAATCAGGAACAAGGGCTTGGAGAGTGTATCTCTTGAGGGAAATGTCGTTCTCAGGTTGCTTGACATATTCATTGAGAAGCTGCTTGGGGACCATTAGCATGAAGCCAGTGCTGCAGTGGGGAATGGGGACAAGCTGGATTCCGCCATGGCCAGCTTCGAGGATCTAGCCATTGTAAGTTTGGACCCCAAAAAGATCAATGCCAGCGCCATACCTTGCGGTGAGTCTCCTTGAAGTACTCTTTAGACTTGAAAGCAACCTCATACGTCGCCTTCATAAATGTACCAACACCTCTCTTACCACCGGCCCAGCTGAACTTTTGGTAGTCCTTGGAGAGGGCGGCTTGAAGGGCCGGTTGCATAAGATGTAACAGCCATGCTGCAGTGGTGCCAATGATTGTGTAAACGAGAATGCGCGGCAGAAATGCCTGAATGCCAGCAACGAGATCAACAGCCATTGTGGTATGTGTCAAGGGGGATGAGAAAGATGGTGAATTGTCGAGAAAGTGGAGGCCGAAGTTGGTTGTAAAGGCCTCGCCAAAGTGAGGGATCAAATATGAGGTCAAGGATAAAGAATTTTGGCTTAGGAGGAGTAATACTGATAATATGCCCCCACCACTGAAGGATGGATGGATGTAACGCTCACTTCTAGGATCCAACCCAAAAGATGTGAACAGCCAATACCTTGAAGAGAAATACTGCGGCCTGATGATGAGTGATTCTCTTCGTCGTACATTTTACCTATTCAGGGTCAGATCTGCGTATCTCGTCATGATTCAGTGACAGCTGCGGGAACTCGCTTACATGACGGAGCGGGCAACCTTGCTCGTACAACCCGGTCATCAGGTATCGCTTATTGGAGAATATTCTTGTTACTGATCGACTGCGCTACTATCTGAGGCGGAGGAGGACTCGAGGAGACGGTTTAGCGTCAGCCCCATACTAGCCGCAACAGGTTGTAATAGTAGAGACATCCCCTTTACAGACCTTTCTTAGCCTCCCAGCTAGAAACTAACTGTATTAATTTGGTACAATGTCGAACTGTCTTTCCAAGGCTGTTCTGTTTTGCCTCCCAAGTTAGTTATCAGCTTCGTTAATTATACTCGACTCAGTGAAATCCTGCCGCCATGGTCGCACATTCAAGTTCCCTGCCACTCTATCATACATGTGGAAGGGGCGGGATAACGTGGGTGGCTTGGGGTGCATCAGTCACCTCCATTCTGATGGGACTCGTCGCCAACGGCCCTTGGTCAGCGATGCTGGCACAGCTTGGCGAAGTGACTGGGCCTCGGAATGACCGTTGATCACTGCAAAGATTCGTTGTTTCTCTCGGGTTTCGGCTCTTATCAAGAGAAGGAGGCAAGGGGGTAGTAATGTTTGATTCCCATGGGCAAAATTGCCTGGCTTTAATTGCAGTTGTCTTCTCGTCCCGTCCCTGTATGACGTTCATTCCCTGTGCACTACAACTTCGCCAATTCTCATTATCTGCTGATCGCATCCAATCTATCAATATATCAACATGTCAAGAACAAATACGTTTTACAGCCTTGGCTTGATGCCTGCACTGATGGGCCTGGGGCATCTGGCGCCAGCGATCGGAGCTATTCAGACTGCCACCGGTTCCTACCACTTTCCTGGGAGGCTACTTGGTCTCATTGGCACAATATCTGCCGTCGTTGATTGTAAGTTAAGCTTTCTATCGTTAATCCCTTACTACTAGTTAGGCCATCACTAACAATTTACCCCTTAGCTATGGATACTTACAAAGATCTTTCGCCGTCAATTAGACCTGCCAAATGGATATGGAACCTTTGGGTCTACGGCCTTTGGGCTATTGTCTTAGCATGTACCGTTACCCTCGACACGCATACGATATATGATATTTATAAAGTCCTACCGCTTGGCTTGGTCTGGGGTATTCCTTGCGTACCAATGTACTCGGGCTCAAAAGGCTGGATATTAAACAAGCCCAAGACTTTGGTACGTTCCATTGCAACCCATCATCTCACACATTCCCCTAACTTACCTCCCAGCTCTTCGAAGCAAAGTCATTGGTAGTTGCCTTTTGCATGGCAACCGTCTGTGCCGACGCAAGCATGGCATATTGCTGTCGCCAAGATGATCTTCCATGCGCAGATCGAGGTCTGCGTACGAGAAGCTTCTACCTTGCTGTCTTGTACCAGTTCTTTCGTGAAACTGCCTGTGACATCAGAGACATCCCAGAGGATACCAAGGAGGGGATTAAAACCTTGCCTGTAAAGTTTGGCAAGCAAAACACGATGCTCCTCCTGGCGACAGTCGGAGTCTTGGTGGAGTCCATCCTGACGCATGGTATTGACATCACAATGACGGGAGTTATGGTGAAAGCACCACTGCTGGCCCGCGCCGTTCTACGGATTGGATTGACGATGACTGCATATTGGCAAGTTTTGAGATTTCCTAGGCAGAATTCATGGGCCTGGGGGTTAATGTCGCTTCTTGGTCTTGCTCCAGTACTATTTGCACAAGCTGCACTTCGAAGCTGAACCTATAAAGATGGCCAAGGGGGTTAGAGACAAGGAGCTACGTTGCAGTATGGAGTATGGGAACTCATCTAAATAGAGTTTGGGGGTTGTGTTTTTCTGAAGTCTAGACATAGATAGATGTCGACCTGAAATGGTCAGATTTTATATTACTAAGTAGCAATGGTGACGCGAGTGAAGATATGGCGCTCTATAAGAAATGATACCTACTGAAATTGATCCAAGTACTCCATCAAGTCTGTCCACATTTCCTGCGGCAAAGAATTCGAGAACCAAGTATTCCCTTCATAATCCTTGCCAACAACCACGAATACGCTAGATATAACAGAGACACTGTTATGTGAGGGATCGGAAGCTTGATAATAGACAGGATGTCCACGCCTTCCCTTTCTTGTCTCTGATGCCGCCTCCCGTTCTATCGCTGGGCTAAAGTCCAACTTCTCCACAAGGTTTCCTTTGGTCCAATTCGACATGAACTGAGCAGCCATGTTCATATCACCAAAGATAACGGGCATCCTACTCGCTTTCATAGACTCTATAGAGAGAGCTGTTGCAGCTTTCAGTTGTTCTTCCGTTGTTTGTGTTTGTATGGCCTCTCGTACCCGAAGAGCGAGCTTTCCCAGAGGCAAGTCCAAAATATCATCGGCGCGACAGAAAAAGAAGATGTTGGTTGGAGAGTTTTGGATGTAAGCTTTATCCGGAGAAAACACTGACTTGATCCTGCTTCGAGGGTCGACTGCCATGATGGTTGTGAGCTCTCGATTTGAGCCTTGGCCCTGATACCTGGCTAGTATGCGGCAAGAAATTGCTGTAAAAACATCTCCTTCGCTGATAAAAGGTGCAGAATTGGAGTCATCGTGGTTACTGATATGACTCCGAGCTTCTTGCATCATCTTCTCAAGGGCATATTTCGGGATACACAGCGTGCGGGACTGGATCTCAGAACATCGCCAGGACTCATACAAACTGCGTAAGCCCCAAAATTTGAAACGCCAGCCATCGAGAATTCTGTCGGCGAGAACGTGACTCTGCTTGGGTGCCGACCTTAGGACATCATCAAACACATATTCTTGATATCCTGGCATTGGAGCAACAGCTTCGGGCTTCCCAGCGAGTATCAAGCTCCATGCTTCGAAAATGGAGGACAATCCCATCAGATCAGTTGATACGTGAGAGTGAGTAATAGAGACAAGCGTGCCATCGGTGAAAGTCTGCACATGGAGAGAGAATTGAGGCATGTCAGAATGGACAAAGTCGTCCATGTTGCGTGGGGTGTCAGGGCTTAGTCCCAGAGCACAAAATTCTTTTGGCCCTTGAAAGGTAGCAATTTTGCCTGTTGGCTGAGGCAATTTGGAAGCCATTGGATGCTCTGAAATTGGAATGCCATGTTTTTCTTGAGTGAAGTACACTGATGGTCTGTCGTTTGAGAATTTGCTTGGAACGTGGACCTCAAGGCCTCCGTCTGGCTGCACAAATGTCAGACACTATGATTTTATCCGCGCCTTGTTGGCTCACCTGTTGTCTAAATCTTCCACCTAATCTCCTCCAACCATCCATATGGAAAAGTTCGGATAGTGCATCATGTAGTTTCTGAGGGTTCAAGGCATCCTCAAAGCGAAATGTCCAGACCAGCACTATCCCGCGTGCCGCCGCAGAGTCGTCGAACAAGTGCACTGGGATAATGTCATCTGACTCGACAGTATCCGGGAGCGGACGTGGCTCTTCCTTCTTGAAGATGGGCAAATAGTTGAGCAAACTGGACATGGCTATATTGACTCTAGTCTGGGTAGATTGAAGAAGAAGATTTTGATGACGAAGGTGAGGGTGGAAATACGTTTTGATCAGTATAATCTCCGCGGTGTAGCGAAATTGGGGATAGCGTACGATACAAAGGATTACACACCCTGCTCTCTCGCTATCTCCGTGGTGCGCGGTCACTAAATTCCCTCTTGAACCACAGCGAGGCAGCAATTTAGGGGATCAAGCTAACCTTTTCCAGTGGAGGGCGGGCGCTGGGGGCCGTTTTTGAACGTGGGGAGGTCTGTGATTTAGTGGGCTGAAGTGGTGGATATTGTGAGATAAGCAAGTGTTCACTTGGGGTTGTGAGGCAAGTCACCAAGTTCGTCACGACGAATTAGATAAAGCTAGTAATAGCTTTGTTATGATACCGTGAGTGACATTAGAAGTCAGCTGTGAATATCCACGTGTCCGTTATGTATATCCGGCCTCTCTCATTCATCGCCTTGTTTGCTGCACCTCTCGGCTACTATTTCGCCAGTGAGACCTCATCACAGCATGCGTCGTACATACAAGGCAGAAACAAAACAGTGATCTTTATTACCAACAGTGAGCGGTTTATCCAATTTCCATCTCGCGAGATCGACAATGTAAGTAGCGGCATGGACGATGCAATTTTGATCTTTCATTCTTCGGTATTGTGTATATACAGCTTACTTAACTTGCAATGGTACCAAGGCAAAGAGGAATGGAGGAAAGGAGAAATCTCGTCTAAACCAACATTTTTAGAGAGAGAGGCTAGACCTGACGCAGTCTGATTATGTTTCCAACACAATCTTCGCGCAAATTGCTTAGACTAGGTAGGTTAGTACGTAGCAATTGCTCACTTGACTCGTTCGCAATTCCAGTAGCTCCTGCAGTTCGAAGAAAGACTCCTAGCAAGCTAAGAAGACTTAAAATTAAGTCCAAAACCCGGACTTACGGTCCAATCACCCAGCGTTTGAATAATAAAAATCAATGAAACACCACCTCCGCAACCCACAACCATAAATCACTCGGTCTTTTCCACTCAACCTGTTCTGTATCAAGCAATTGTTTTGCTTCTGTATGCTTTCGGCTTCTCAAAAGCGCTAAAGCATTCTCAGCGGCTGCTAACAATCTTGGCGGATCAGGCTCGTCAGGAAAGCCGGGTTCACAGTCCCCAGAAATATCTCGAACTAGATTGTCAAAGATAGAGCTCGCCACAAGCATGTCTCCATCGCCATTCCGTTGCCTCAGCAATTTCGCAAGATCGAGACGCATCCACATAAGCGCTCTGTTGTTCTGGTCTGGCTCCGCTTGGATGAGGCTCTGATGAAGAGTGTTGATGGCATCATCAGTCTTGCCATGGGCTGCGAAGAGGAGACCCTTGATATGAACAACTTGACAGCTTCGCTCATAATGAGATTGAAGCCCTCCGCCTTCTTCTATCTCTTGAATCAGTGCCTTCGCCCTCTGAGTCAGGCCCGCTTCTTGAAGGGTTCTTGCAAGCGCGATCTCAACATCTAGTCTGTAAATGTCTGACGAGGGACAAGTCTCTCTTCGCATGCCTAAAACCTCTTCGAAATGTTCCATTGCCTTATCTCTGCGGCCTATAGCACGCAGTACATCTGCCAATCCAATCTGGATAGTGATTATGAGGGAATCATGAGAACCAAAGCTACCACGCCGCTTGCCAAAGAGCGATTGGAAGATCTTCAAGGCGACCTCGAGCTGATCTAGATGGGCCATCGCCGAAGCATACCAGATTTGCGCGGCGAGGTATGACCAACGGTCTGGGCCGAAGGCCTTGAAGAAATCAGCTGAAGTCGCAGTGAATGTAATGGCGGCAGCCGCAAATTCCGTCATGTAATACTCGCTTTCTCCCCGATAGTGCAGAGCCTCAACGAAGCGTATATCATCTTCCCCAACCACTTCACGATGGAATTTTACCAGCTCCGAATAAATCCTTCGCGCCGCTCGCATTCTACCTTGTAGGAGGCGGGTGTAAGCAATGCTACCTCTGACATTGAGTACGGTTGGGTGTTTTTGCCCGAGTAGGTTCGTTAGTTGAGAAACAACTCTATCCCGATCTTCCGAGTTTTCTTTGAAAAGTCCCATATCCAAATAGTGGTCGTACAAACACATCTCAGCCAACAAATGGCAGAGAGGCTCGCTATTGTCAACCTCGAATGCTTCGATAAGCATGCGATATGATGCTGTATAGCAGTCTTCAATTTGTCCTCTGAGCTGATGGTCGATTGGGAGCTTATCTGACCATGACTTGACACGCTGTAGTGGTCCAACAACACCCATCCGTCTACCAAGCTCCGTGTCACAATATTGAACCCAGAATGCAAAATTGAGACTGTGAAGGAACTCTTGGGTTCGTTGACTCAGGTCTTGTCTGGGAGAGTTGACCTGGATGAGGTGATAATGCCAGTACCTAGAGGCGTAGGCATAGAAGGCACTCGTAGCCGGCCTTGCATGAGCGTTGATATGGTGGAATCTGTTGAACGTTGCCTTCAAGAAGCTCGCAAGATTCTCCAAATTCCCGTACTCTTCACGGACAAGACAGGACAAGCATTTCTCTGCCATAAAGGCGTGAGATGCTGAGAAAGAAAGGCCAAGGGATTTCTCACATATCTCATGGTGAGTCTCGAAATACTCCCGGACTGAGGGGTGAGAGAGCTGGAAGACTCCTCCTCTGGTACTAACGAGTGGTTGACATAGCCGGGATATGATGGCTTCCGCTCTGTCTGGACGTAAGGATAGAGCATCTCCGATTTCGGATACGAGAAGTGTTCTTTGGGCTTGAAGGCTAAGTAGAAAAATGGAATTCCGGCACTTAGTCTCGTCTTTGTCCAACCGCGGTGTGGGGTGTAGTAGCGCAGCCTCATAGAAGTCGCTAATGGAGGGTGCAAGACTATCGAGTCGAGCGTTGAACTCGGATACTTGAAGCGCACGACTGAGAAAGTTCAGAAATAGCTTCACCCACCAGAACGAACCCTCCGATGATGAACGGACCCGTTGCATTACCAACGCCTTATGGTCTTGGGAAAGATCAAGTTTCTCATACTCGGCTTCAGCAAAGGTCATTACGTCGTGGAGAAGTAACTTGTCATCTAGGTAGACAAACAGACTGGTCTCTATGGGAGGGTCGAATCGGGAGTCAGGTCGTGAGAAAACAAGAATCTTGGTCGCCGTGTTTTCCGAGACAGAATGGAGACGCTGTAGGAACGCTAGAGGCGCAGGTGAGGCCGGACCATCAAACGTGCACTCATCAAGGGCATCCACAATCAACCTCCAGCCAGGTTCTGACGATAGAATATCCTCAAAAATGTTCCATAGCTGCTCGAATGGACAATATTGAGGGCCCATAGGAAATCGGGTTGCAAGAGTAGCAAGTCGTCCTGCTGCCCTAGTGGCCTCAGTGCTACTGCATTCCCCAAGAAGCTGATATATGAGAGATGACGTAGCAGTTGTCGGCGTAGAGTATATTTTTGAGGAAGCAGACCTTTGAAACCGATGGAACATTGTGCGTTGATCTCTACCCAGTAGGTATTCGTTCAAGAACCCTGACATGACAGACTTCCCGCGACCTGTTGATAGTTAATAAAAGACAAAGAGATGCATCGCTCCAGAATACGACTTGCCTGGTAAACCTTGAACCCAAAGCACACCATCTCCATCGCTCCTTGTCCACGACTTGAAAGACGGATGCTCTAATATCCAGCCACAAGTTCCTTTAGTTCGAGGGACTGGTGGAGGCATTTGGATAGCGCCCATAGCAAGCCATTTCCTGACGCTCGTCATATCTGAGGCGTCTATGTACGGTCAGGTGCTGTAATAGCCGATGTACAAGAGTGAGTGGTGGATCTACCTTGAATTTGAGACATGACCTGTTTTGCGATTGAAGTTGGGATTGTTTTTAGCTCTGGCATACGAATTATCAGTATCAGATACGGGTTTGCAAGAAGGGAAATGAGTCGGACGGGGTGAAGATTCAAATGTTTCACAGCCTCGTTGGTTACATAATCATTCATACCTGTCAACATCTCATTGAACCGTGGAACGTGCCCATCTGTCGATGCTACCTGATGCTGCAGGAATGTGGTGTTATCTAAACCCCGCACTATCGTCAGTACCGGCTAACGTATTCATTGTAATGTAACGGTGGCTGCTCACCTGAAAGTTGTTGAACGTATAGCATTACGTCGTCAACTTTGTCCATGGCACTACATACATCAAAGGAGATGCTCTGGAGTGAGGTGAGACCTGCGGTTTTATCTAAGTATTCTTCTGGTGGCCACCAACAATTGAGATGCAAGACTGACTTTGGTGAGTAGCTATCAAATGCAAGAACGCCGTGCATTAGTAAAGGCTTTGTGAAATAGGGAACAGCATGCGAAAACTCACCTCGAGTTTGTATCTCTTTATCAACCAGCTCCGATGAGCCCTTCAAAGATCTAAGCTTTTCACCAAACTTGTCTCCTTTCTTGCCGATGACGGAAATCCCGAGTCGTTCTAGTATGTCTCAAATCAGATCTGTTTTTGTTGGCGCGAAACTTGGCACCTACTGAATTTGCCTTTTCTCAACCATCCTGTAGAGGAGACTAGAAAGTCTAACACGTCTTTGTACAGCAGTACTATTGCTCTGTGCACCACGGGTGATTGGAGAGCTTCGGAAATGGCAACTGCCTCCTCCCATCGTCCAACATGGTGTAGAATCTCAATTATTCCTTCACCAGCTAGTCTAGATGCTCTCTCCTCTTCCTCAGCAATCTGCCAGGTGAGCCACTCTCTTCCCTATTTTCGAATGCGGTGTCGTGGGTCTTACTTGTAATAATATGCGCACTGAGCCCCATACAAGACTAGAGACCTGAGGATCGCATTGAATAAAGACGTCAATGGCCTTTGAAAGTCTGTTTACGGTATGCCATATTTCTACCAAGAGCTCTGCGAAGCGGCTCCGCTTTTTGGTGAGTCTCATGTACGAAGCGTGCGCGGTTGATATAAGTACATTGGCGTCTATTTTCTCGTGAGTAGACAAGCCAAGATGAATATATTTCCTGTTGGAACATCCATTTTTCAAGACACTGTTGTGCAACTTTTGAACACGGACAAGATCAGAATAGGCTTGAAAGTTGTGTGAAAGGGAGTTCAATGAACGCTTACATGAATAGCTTCCTCCCAACAAGACGAGTCTCTTCCTTCCAATAACTCTCTGATCTCAATATCAGCCATCCTGACTAAACAAACAATAGGTATAGATATTTCTACCTATCCAAAAGGTGAGCATATAAGTACCTCTTCAAGCTTCGAAGAACTTCGGCAATTTGTCTAAATACCTAGATAAGCACACATTACCTAATGATACTTCCTGTTGCCTTTCAAGGCAGCTCATCCTGAGGCCATGTTGTGAAGAAAGCCTTATAAATACGGTGTGCACACCATCTGGGAAGAAGTTATTACCGAAGGCTTTCATCTACCTATGAGACAACGCAACGTCGTCGGTAAAGCTTACTTGCATTGCAGGCTTCTGTCTGAAACAGTAAGGCGCTGCCATCTTACATGGTATCATTGTTTGTGATACCTGATACCAGCTAACCCGCCCGACAATCAGGCTGGAAAATAACAGCACTCATTGGTGCACCATCCTCAAGCCCAGATTGAGGCCTGCCATCATCTGACCAGGAACTTTCTGTGTAACCATCGGAAAGCAAGCGCGACGTCGCCCGATTAAGCTCATGGGCATTCAATCGCAACTAGCAGAACGAAAAGCTGGATCAGGTCACAGATGAGGCTCTTCCATGATGAGTGCATCATGTGTTACTGCAGCTGGTCCTTTTGAAACGTGATGGCGGGGTAAGCTGGGTGTAATTACTTAAACTCGAGGCTATCCTCAGGACAAGAGATGGAACTTGGACTTTTCGCTACTTCATCATACACCCCCATAAGAAACAGCCTTCGTGTTTCTTTCAAATCAATAGTAATTTCTCACCCATCATGGACATCATGGAGGTCTGCTGCAACTCCCAAAATACGCATGACATGGATGGTGGCCCGAAGCCCGCCCCAGTCACGCCGGAACCCAAACCAGAGGTTAGTAGCACCTGCGAATTTCTAATCCGAGAATAACCTTTTGTCAGTGCAATGGAAGACACTGCACGGTGAAAATGGACAACATCTTTGAGATGTTCCCAACTCTCACAGTTCTCCCTCGCCCGGAGCCTTTTGCAGAGGATTCTAGCAACCACGACCACTGGCTCAAGGATTTTGACCAGTGGGGATCTTTAAGATGCCAGTGCGGTCGCGGATACTTTTGTCGCGAGCACGGCGACTGGATCTCTGGCGACGAGGTTGGGTCAGGTGCAGCCATTACAGGAGATAAGCAACGGCGGGGCCACTGTCCATCCTATCACTACAGCGGTGAGAAACCTTCGATGTTCTTGGAGTACACAGCTAATAAAATTCAAGGATACGCCGACAGAGATAGCTACGTTGGGCAGCGAGATGGATCTCAATATGAAGCAACCTAAGCGAGTTTGGTCATAGTTGTGACCTGTCCACAATTGGAACACTCAATTACAAGCCAGTGATACAAGTAAAGCGTGAAAGGCATATTTTAGTTGTTGTAATTTGTAGATCCACCTGTTTTGAAAATGCACACTCCTCTAAGCCTTACAAATTCCTCCTCCAAGAGCTGGCCAAGACATCCACATAGCCTATTGGGAGATATGAGCATTTTCCTGATTTTACTTACGCCCAACCATCAAATAACGTCAGGTGATCTACTGGCTACAAGCTGAGAGTGGCCCTAGATTAACCAGGCTATCAAGATAAGGCCGATCCCATCAAAGCAGGCTGGGCCTTAGGACTATCGGCGTTAAATTTTAGAGGTTGTATTTTACATTGTCTCCATGTCACTACCAGTCGACCGCGAGCATTCCGCTTGCTCATTTAACCATCGGTTGCCAATGAAGCGCACGCAAGCCTCACGCCACTTGCTTACTATAGTTTTACGTAATATTGGAAAACTCACGCGGTGTAACATCTTCTAACTTTCCGGTTGCTTGCCTCATTTTTTGTGTAACCTGAATGCATTGTTGCCTGAGAAGCCTTAGCGACCTGTTTCAGTTGGTAGCCACCTAAATATTTACCCTCGCAAGCCAGAGCCGTCTCCCGCCTCCCTTATTCACAACAAAAGATGAAGGGAATTGACCTGCCCTCCAGGATCGCTGGCCGGCAGAAATGGCGGGTAGGCCGTTATGCAGCACCGGCGATGCCTCTCATTCTCATTATTGTAACCCTGATTTGTCTCGCATGGTTAGATCGATTCCCTGCTGTGTTGCCTACGCTGTCGTCCCCTCCTCCGCGCTACAAAGGCACTACAGACCCCGTCCCTGCACTCTCCTACGGCAAATTTCCCAAGGCCAGTGACCCTTTCCGCTTCATACCCTGCACCAACAAAACACTTCCTCCATCGCTTCATGACCCCAACCCTGTCCAGACATGGGCGGATTCTTTTGATTCTGACCCTGAGAATTGGAGTTGGGGAAGCTCCAGTCACAACGACAGCAACACTGAGCACCGACACACATTTGCTGGGCGCGGCATATATCTATGCGGATATCTAGATTTACCCCTAGATTACTATAATGACTTCGACACTCGAATTGTTCGGCTAGCCATCACAAAGTTCCAGGCTTCAGGCCTAGCTTTAGCACACGGCGAATCCCCAAATCGTCAGATACAGCCTGCGCCTGGTCAAAAGAGTAATCGGACAATTGTGATCGAGCCTGGCGGCCCTGGCGGAAGTGGAACAGGGGATTTATGGGAAGAAGGCGAGGAAGTGTCTCAAAGACTCAGTCAAGGGCAATTTGATGTCCTTGGCTGGGATCCTCGCGGAGTCAACGCCTCTCAACCAGCCTTGTCCTGCTATCCTGATGCTGCCGACCGTGACAGATGGAAGCTTCTCAGGCGCAAACATCGCGAGGAGCTTGCAGACCCGATAGCGCATTTGAGAACGGTCGACGCTATCAACAACGCCACTTTCTATGCCTGCCACGAATTGTACGGCGACCTTGGCCGTTTTCTTAGCACTACTTCAATTACGCTTGACCTTGAGGAAATACGCAAAGCCCTAGGCGAGGACGAAATAACAGGATATCTAACCAGCTACGGGACTGCCATCGGCCAAACATATGCTAGTATGTTTCCAGATCGTGTTGGCCGATTGATCTTTGATGGTACAGACAACTACAAAAACTATCGGCATCTTGGTGGTTTTGCCTCCTATTCTCTTGATAACGTTACCGACGCATGGCGGGATGGATTTCTGGGGGGTTGCATCGCAGCCGGCCCGGAACACTGCGCGCTGGCTAAACCACCAGTTAACAGCTTAAGTGGTACTGTCACGTTAGAGGACTTAGAGTTTCGCATGGAGAGACTCTTCCAATCGCTTCTTGCACAGCCACGCCCAGGTTTTACTGAATCGGGTGGACCAGCACTAATCACGCATTCGCAACTTGCGCTGATGTTGTATATGACGCTTTATAATCCCAAGTCCTGGCCGGAGGAGGCGCAGATGCTACTTGAGCTCGAAGCTGGGAACTCTACTCTGGCAGCAAAGCTTGTCGAGTTCCCTTGGTATCACTCCCCAACCTCTCCTCTGCATAGGGATATCAGTCCCGAGGAGTATATGTGGCTTGTAGTCTGCGCTGATTCCTCCGACTCGCCGCAGCCCCAGGAAGGTCTCCTATGGTGGGATAATTTCTGGTCAAACATGACAGATCAGTCCTGGTTATCGGCTAGTTTCCGAATGTCGACAGTCTTTCCGTGCAGACACTTCAACACATATTGGTCTCAGCCTCGGCACATCCACCGTGGAGATTTAACGGATGAAATGAAAACCCCCATCATCTTCATTGCGGGAACTTATGACCCAGCAACACCTCTTCGTCATGCTCAGAAGCTGGCTAAAGAGATGGGTAATAGTGCTCGTCTTGTTATTCACCACGGATACGGTCATTCATCACAAGCGCATGTTTCAAACTGCACAAATGACATCACAAGAGCCTACATGCTGAACGGCACTCTGCCCACCGACCTAGAGACTCATTGCTACGCTAACCAAAAGCCTTATCTTTTCAGGGAGGACTGAATCATGATGAACTAACTTCAGGAACTGGCGGGATGTGGAGGAGGGCCAAGGCTATTATAGATGTTAGCATGCAGACCTGATACCTCGGCCCATGAATGGTACTTATGTACTTTCCGTTGCTCGTCTTCTCATAAACTGGCACTAGCCTCTTTGTATGAGGAATAACCCAACGTATAGAACCTCGGTGAAATGACCAAGATCTTGCGAATGAAGTGGTCAAGTCTGCTTCGGCGCTTGGATGTCGATGGTGATTGGGCTGTAGATTTCCCATTTGCTATTTATTGGAATTTGGTTGCATCAGGGTAGCTATTCTAACCCCTGTATCAACATAACGCCAACCAAAATATCATTGGTGGCATGCGGTCAATCAGCCCTCTTTTTTCCCCTCAGATCGGTGTAATGTACTGCCAACTTTCAGCTGATACAAAATCGCGTGAAATGGCGAGGCGACAAAGCGAGACCAGGGAAAAGTGTGCGAATATTGCAGCTAATGTCATTGTCAGACTTCCACATGTGGTAGCAGATTTGAATTCCCGAATCTTAATCTACATCTTCACTCAGCTCTTCCAAGATCTTATCCTCGGCGTCGAGGATGCGTCTAATGAAATGGAAGCCTAAAATCAAATCTTTTGCTTCCAGGATATCAGGGTGGTCTTTGAGAAGAACTTCCAACTTGGCTCTGTACACATCTTCACTCAACCTAATAGCCTGCTCCATTCGACCAGTCCTTAGGTATAACGACAAGAGGACCTGTCCCTCTTCTGAAAGGAAACGGTCTTCTCTAGGCATTGATTCAACTAAATGTTTCAAAAACTCGACAGCCTTGTCGACTTGTCCACGGATGATATATGTCGCGACAAGGACGAAAATTGTGTTCTGGCGACCAGGATGATCTTTACGAAGCCTTTTGAACCTGGACTCGTAAAGAATTTGCTCAAATCCGGCTGATATATCTGTCGTTTCTTTGGTCTCAGGTACTATCTAGAGAAGGAATTCCGCTTCTAAGCGAAAGGCAGCCTTCTCTGGGAGTGTCTCAAGCCATTTAACCCAGACTTTAAGGAGTCCCACAGCTTTTTCAAATCGACCTAGAGTCAGATATACCTCAGCAAGCATGCGCTGGGTCATATATCGATCAAGATCGAAGATTCCTGTTGTTTCTCTATCCCAAGCTGCCTGCTCTAATAGTTCAGTCCCCTTTTCCGGACGTCCATCACCAATATAAGCCATGGCAAGAGTAAATTTTGCTTGGAAAAGGCCAGATGAGCTTTCTTTCGGAGAAATGTGATCTCCCAGAGCATTTTCGAGAAGCTCGATGGCCAACTTGGGCTGGTTGTTGTTCATGTAGAATGATGCGACCCTCCTCTGCACAAAGAACCTCTCAGAACTACCACCACGTATGCCACTGGCCTCTTTGGTAATGTTTGACTGTAGGAGCGTCGCCATTTCCGTCTGACCGTTATAAGTGTATAGCATTGCAAGGACGGACTTCAATGATAGCAGATGAGAATCGTTTCCTGCCAGCGTTCTTTCTTTGTCTGCAATCACCCGTTCCAATAGATTGATGCTACTATTCATTTCACCACTAAAGCCATCATAATTGACCCCTCTCCATTGTCAGCTCCAAGGTGATGTTACTGGATAGCGATGACATCTTCGAGTATCTTCGCAGCCTCAGCGAAACGGAGCTGCTTGAACAAGAACTGGCCGGCTGGACGTCTCAAAATTCGCGCTGAGCAGCAGATAGTGTGGTTCCTTGTCATTTTGATAAGCTTCATTGCATGAGGAAATACTGTTGGCACACTTGATGATCATCCTCGCCGTATGGCCGAAAGTGGAGGTTTATCATCAGTATTGTGAAGTGGCCTACGTGATGACTCATCTCGTCTTTCTCAATGACAATCCGTAGCGCTAACTGCACCAAGTCATGCATGTCAAAGAATTTGGTATCACCCTGTCTTGTCAGAAACCCATATCCAATCAGTGTGCCAATTGCGCTTGTCACCCGCTGCTCCGATTTAAAGATCGAGAACAGTGACTGTGGTATTGTTTTCGCCTCAATATACGCAGTAAGCTGCAGTAGCAACACTGCATCTTTGTCGGTCTGTGCAATTTGAATAAAAGATACCATCCACGTTGTGGCCACTGCTCCTTGATCGCTGTGGTAGTGATTGGAATCTTGAAACCTGCAGCTCAACAGCTCCACCATCTCTTGATCCGTATTATCCATGATACGAAGGTACTGTTCTGGGGGTATGCATTTTGTGTTGATATACGCCGCTGCCTGGCTTATCGCTAGTGGAAGAAATGTGAGCTTTTGCAAAAGCTTGCTGATCATCTCTTGATCTTTCGGCCTGTATTTCTGGATAAGCGCCTTTCTAAGGAGAAGTTCCGAGTCGGCGAAGGACATTGGGGATATCTAAATGAAGTCGTCATGGGCTAGCTATCCGCGACTTCCGAGATCTAGTTGTGAAGAGTACGCGGCCCGTAGTGCTGTCCGGAAGGAAATGGATGATGCCATGGTCATCGTCATTCATTCCGTTCAGGACCTTGATGTCATCAATATTGTCGATGATTAGCAGCCAGTTTCGTGCCTTGGGGGAGCTAAAGAACAATTTGAAATCTTGCTTGGGGTCGCTAGACTCCTTTTCAAAGCCCCAAGAATCCCCAAGAGAGTGGCATGCCTGATTGAAACTTGCCAAGCTAAGTGCAGGGATCCAAACGACCGAGCAGTTATTATATCTCTCCGGATTTTGCTTTACGGTATATGCAATGTGTAAAGCAATTTGAGTCTTCCCCAGGCCTCCCATTCCGACCAGAGCCACGTTTGGGCAGTCTAAGCCTTCGAACAAAGAAAGCATGAGAGAGCCAACAACATCTTGGCGTCCTACAAAGCTCTTGTTTCTTCGCAGCGGAAGATGATGTTTAACCAAACCTGGTACAACGTCAGATAGAGCTTAGAATGTGCGGACTACTGCAACTAACTGGGAGCATTGTTTAGCTTCTCATTAGGCCAAGACTCCGAAACTGGGACGGTGATTTCGATGGGTTTATTGACTTCTAAATTACATTTAGCCTAATCCTGTAGTGAAGAGTCTGTTAAGCCTCACCTATTTCAAATATTTACATTTTGAGCTCGCCGACGATCCTCTTAAAGCCAGTCTCTCTGACTGAGCTGAATTTTACCATGTCCGCATGGTTTGCATGAATGGAGATAGGATCATAACCTTCAAACGTCGATGACTCTTTAGAAACAGCCTGGCAGTATCCCGGAAGAGGAAGCTCCTCAAAGAAGCATGTTACATGTAGCTGTCTTCCTTTTTCGCGCTGCTCCCTAACCATGGATAAGAACCTGAGCTGAATGGATTCAAGCAACTGATCATCAGTCTCCAGAACCTTTAGCAATGATTTGTTCGCAGACTTCACCAAGCCTAGAGCCGATACCGGGATTTTGGCCCATTCGGCCATCCACGAACCCTTGTGAGGGGTCCCCATGAATGCAATGCCTTTGAGATGGGCGAACAGACCTTGGCGGTAGGTATTGGGATTGTTCCGCGACAAAAGCACAGCCTCTTTACAGACCAGACCGCCCAAGCTGTGAGCAACAAAGATGAGTGGCCGCGAAGAAGCATTGCAGCTTATTCTATCGTTTGTGAGATCGATAAGAAGGTTTGTAGCGTGGTCGACGAGTCTGTTGGACGATGCTGAGGACTTAGAGACGACATATGCGTCGTATCCATAGCTAAGGATACGAGCTTTGTTGACTTGCGAAGGAAGAAGGATCTTTGGCCAAGGCTCCGACTGCCCACGCGCTTTCCAGGGGCTGGGGAGGGTTCGTAGTGGTCGCGTTTTCCTGTGGATTTGGCGATGAACGCTTTAGACGGGTAGCAAGCTTCTTCATGGCGTACCTTATCTCTTGGTGAGATAAGAGAAAGAAAAGAAGTGGATTTTATTCGAGACCTGGACTGTAAGTTGAAAAATTGAGAAGAAAAAGGTTTCAATAGAGGCGGTGAAGAGTTATGTTGAGCCTCAACCGGTTGCCTTTAGCTGTTGGTTCGCCCGCAGCCTCGTCTATGAACTGCAACCAATCATATATAGGATTTACACGCCAAGGCAGAATTATCTTACGCTTGGCAAACTATTTCTTGAAGAGAGCAGAAGGAAATGAATGGTGGCCTGAGTTTAGAGAGTCTAGTATGATATGAACAGATCGTGCAAAAGTTCGACAGTTTCGGGTTTTCCGTATAAATCGATCCATAGGACTTGGTGTTTTCTGCCACCACAAAAATTACACCAAGGGCATATTAAAGCTATTGCATTGACTTGGAGCAAAGGACTTTCAATTTAGTAATATCAAGAGAATGAATAGTGTAACCCAAGTCTTGGCGTACATGACATCACGATACTACGCAACCACTAATTGGATGTTGGGGGATAATCCGTTCATCATCCTCAGTATCCTCGTAATGACCAGAATGAGAAGAGCAGTTGATCTCGCCCTCCGAACCTATGAAATCGTAGATATTGGGTATGGATTCCTTTTTAGCCCCTGGCAGGTTGACATGGCAATCTGGACAGCATTCTTCCGATATCCTTTCCTCCTTGATGGATTCCGTGACGATTGAGTGAAACTCGTGACCTCTTGGAAGTATTTCGCTCCCAATCCACTGAGCCTCCCTGAGCATCAACAAGGCGCTGTCGAGTTTTTGCTGTTGGAAGTACATCCGAGCTAGCCGCATGTTGATAGCTATCCGCTCAACAGTCAGCTTTTTGACCTCGTCTCGCACACGAAGGAGCCACCATTCTGCCTTCTCATAGTGGCCTAGGCTCAAGAATGAGTTGATCATATTCTGTTTGTATTCAAGCACTTCTTGTCCGGGGGAGCCCATGGACCCGATTCTGGTAAGGAGGCCCTCAAGTTTTGGGAGTAAGCTCTCTAGCTTATCTCGTTGACCCGTGCTGTGATAGAACTTACGCAGTTTGTCCCAACTGCATGTTTGTATATCAGAAATTTCGCGGGACATGCTGCTGAACTCTATAATTTCTAGGAGAAGTCTCTCTACCAGAGTTCGATTTGGAGGCGTATGCCCGTAGATGCGTTTGCTTCGTGACCAGTTATCGAAATAGAGGTGGATCAACTCGTGCTTGTGAATTAGCGCATCATATTGGTATGCTCCGCCCAATTCTTCCACTTGTGCAATCAAGTTCAGCAATTCTCTTTCAGCCGCGTCAAAGTCATCCTGTGCGATGGAAATTGAAATAATTGCCTTGACAATTTCGCTCACACAGCTGTAGGCTTCTTCAGTATCTCCAGAAGTAGCAACAAGAAGTCCTTGCCTGGCATTGACAAGCATATGGATAGCTTGTGTTGCGAATCCTCTGCTGTAATACAAGAGACCTAGCCTTGCCAAACATTGCCATACCTTTTTGTCGTGAGAACCTAGCTTCTCTTTATGATCATTGTAGGACTTGTGCACTCTCGCTGTTGCTTCATTAAAGTCTTGATTGCTGACGGCAAAGGAGACATATTGTTGAAGAACGTTGAGGAAGGTGGCGTGTGTAGGCGTGAGTAAGACCTCGAGGCCGTCAAGGCAATCCATGTATATGGGTTTCGCGCTCAAATATTCTCCATCAGTGGCGAGTTGACAGGCATTTCGAGAAGCCTCCAGAAGATCATCCAGATCTCGGCCGTTCCAGAATGCCATTTGAACTGGCTGGGCGGAGGGAGCTTCATGAGATATCAATGGAACAGAATCCCGTGAAGTCGCAGGCTCCGTAGTTGGGGGAAGGGTTGAAGGCTTCAGATGGACTGGCGCGGCAGCGGGAGATTTGTAAGTTGCGTAGGAGAGGCCATCAGGTGTACCTTGAAGTACAAAATTAGACGTAGGCACATTGATTAAAAGGAGGTTTACTTACTTCCTGTCAAGCTGTTAGGAGGACCTTCGTAGGCTTGCATGTGCCGTTTGACCTTATCCATTGGAACCGGCTGGCCTCCAAGGTTGAACTTAGTCTTCTTCCCCTCCTTGTGGAGACGACTCTGGCCTCGCTTTCCGACGAATCTTGCAACTTTTCGCGGAAGATTCTTAGCAAGCTTCCATTCACGGAGCTTCTTCTTCCACTGCTGTGTGCTGATAAGACGCCTTATGTCAGTTTCTTCCTCGATTCCACGACAACTTTCCGCCATTTGAGCACTTACCTGGCTGTAAAGGCATGGTGCTTAGCCATATATTCTTGAAGGGCGGGCAGCGTCTTGTAGGCATAGTTGGCTGTGATGATTTCTTTGTGTTGATTCCATTCGGCTCGACTGATGCGCCGCGCAGCGTCGTTAGGGGAGCCGCCGTCGGGGATACCATATAGATCAAGATCTGCCACATCGCCGAGAGTTCCCAGGCCAAGGTCCATAGCCTCAAATGGTAGATCTACCTCCGGGAGGATGGGGTTAGGCATCAAAACTTGTTGCAAATTGGCGGGTGAGCCATGGTCTTCTATGTGAATGGCATCCATGATACGAAGGCTTGGCTGCGTAGTTGAAGATGGGAAGAGAGAAAAAGTAATTCGGAAAGTGGTATGGAAAGGCTCCATGCAATCTGTGAAGAGATGGAGGCGTTATTTATGTTATCGGAAAAGAAATTTTAGTACATAGGGGCCGAAACTTTGCTAGAGTAAAAAAAAGATCTTTTGGAAACCTTTGGCTTGGTGACGCAAAAATCCCCGGCATAAACGGGGGGCTCAATGGACCGCTGAGCTTGGACGGTCCGTCGAGGTTATCCCAAACGGGACGGTGTAAGCGACGCTGTCTTGCACCCATGAGAGTGGTAGCGGTAGGCTAGGCCTTGTTTAGGCTAGCTTCCTCTATTTCGCGGACATGGTTATTGCTTGATGGAAGCTTCTGCACTATTGGTTGCAAAAGTTGCGAAAGGTTTCCCGAATATCCCAAAAGTCTCCAAGTCCAACGTTATGACTAGAATGAGACAAAAGTTGCAATAAGACATGTATGAATAAATAGAATGATATATATTGTGGAATGTATTCTTCTGTCTCATGATAAATTGGTCGACTTTCTCATCAATCTTGTCTTGTTTTTGTCTTACCCTCAACCTCGTTGTACCTATTGTTTATTGTTTTGCATCGCCTCAGTATGACTTCCTCTAAAGATGCCCAAGTCATCTCCAAGGAGGAGCCCAATGTACGTTATTGCAAGTCCTTTTATTCAAAAGAAAGAGGAGACCTGTTAAACTATCTGGGTGAAATGCCCGATATGCCTTTCAAATTCATTGATGCACACTGCACTGGGCAAATTATTGATGTGTGATAGGAAATATGCTCCCTTATTGCAACTCACAGTACTGCCGTCCCAGCAAGTCGCTCCCAGCAAGTTGATGTACCCCGTCGGTGGTCTAGGGTTAGCAATGTGTTCCTGAACCCAAATACCACCATCCCGGGCCGCCAAGCATCAGAACAGACCACCCAGCCACGTATGAAGTCCCATAGTGGTGAGAACTATATGCTCGACCGTTGGCTTCATACTGATGCAGCTGAGGAGCCGTTCCATGCGATCAAGTCTGTTTGATCAGTGTTGTTAGGATTGGGAGGGTATTAAATATCTCCATGCTGCGGTAGAATGCAGGATGAACTGTAATTAGCTACAAGCAGTTAACTAAACGTTTCAGATGGGTGTAAAGTCTTGATGAACTGACCGAGACCTGGTCAATGAAATGGATTTTCCATCCCTGGTCGGCAGATGACTGACACGGGCGCTATCTAATCAGAAAGTCATTATCAGAAATACATTTGATACCGCGACAATTGTGTGAAGATATAAGTATCTTTGATAGTACAACTTGCAGTTGCGGCTTTAGCTTCTGTGAAAATATAACCACCACATAAGTATGCATAGTGGTTTCATTAACAGGCAATCAGTGCTTGGACTAAATAACTTGAGGGTCCTACATGGAGCTTGTTGTTTTTTTGGAATTTTGATCCATCATTGCAGCGACTCCAATCCCTGCACTAGCACAACATAAAGCTATTGGTGGGACGCGGTCGGTCAGCCCTCCTTTTGCGGGGTTTATTTCTGACTCTTATCTTCAGCCAGGTAGACTCGCCTAATCCTTGAAATCCAGGAAGATTTATGCTATATGAATAGCCTTGTCGCCATTCGTGGCTGACCGAAAAGATGGCGAATATAAGAAGGACCTATCCTGATCGGACAGTCAATCTCGATCCTGATAATTACAAGGTTGCCTGGATTGCCCCACTCGAAATCGAAGCCAAGGCTGCTCTTTATCTGCTCGACGAAAGACACCATGGTCGATTCAGTGTTGGTCCTGGAGATGATTATGTTCTCCAAGCCGGTGCCATGGGTGGGCATAACGTCGTTATCGCTACTCTACCAGCAGGCCAAGAGTACGGCACTGGCTCTGCGGCAGCATTAGCAAGTACAGTAAAGAGATTATTCCCCAATCTCTGGTTTGGCCTACTTGTTGGTGTCGCAGCAGGACTTCCTGACCTTTTTCGGGGGCGGGACATCCGACTTGGAGATATCCTAGTTGGTCTCCCTGAAGGTGAAAGTGCTGGACTTATTGCCTATGATCTTGGAAAGGAAACTGAGGATGGCTTCCAATTACTCCGATCTGGGCACAGCCTCGCTATGACCGAGCCGATTGTGCGATCAGCCATAGGCAGCATTAAGTTTGAAGCGCCAAATGAGAGCGATATTTTCTTGCCTTACTATGAGAAAATAGCTTATTGCGAGCATGCCATGGGTACCTTTGTTGATCCGGGGCAAGACACCGATATTCTCTATGATGACCAAGATGAGACCATACACCGTTCTAAACGATCATCACATCAACGAACTCGAGTTTGGTATGGTCCAATTGGATCAGGAGATAAGTTACTAAAAAGCGCAGAGAGGAGGGATGAACTCAGGGACAAATACGGAATTATCGGTTTGGAAATGGAGGCAGCGGGGACTATGAACAGGATACCAGTCGGTGTTATCCGAGGCGTTTGTGACTATGGAGATCAACACAAGAACAAAGATTGGCAACCATACGCCGCTGCCATGGCAGCTTCATATGCCAGGGCATTGCTTGATGTGATTCCATCCGCCTCGCAATCTGATTCTCGATCAGCAACAGCCAAGCAGATGGAAGACATTGCAAAAGTTCCTGCTTCATGCTACTACATTCCGTTAGCCAAGAACCCGCGCTTCACTGGTCGGGCAGATATCATCAAGGAGTTATATGAGAAACTGTTCGGTGAGCAACAAGTGGAGAGGATGGCCCTTGTTGGACTCGGCGGTGTCGGCAAAACCCAAATAGCCCTACACTTCGCCTACCATATCAAGGAGAGCCATCCAGAGTATTCTATCTTTTGTGTACCGACCTTGAGTCATGAAAGCACAGAGCGTGCTTACATGGAGATTGCGAAAAAGCTTGGTTTGGAGGAGAGCAGTGACGAAGATGTAAAGGAACAAGTATGCCAGCATCTCAGTTCAGATGAAGCTGGCAAATGGCTCCTTATCGTGGACAACGCAGATGATGAGAAGCTTATCCAAGGATCCGAAGATGAACCAGGATTGGAAGAGCTCTTTCCCCAAAGCGAACATGGGCGCATCCTTTTGACCACGCGTTCTGGTAGGGTAGCACTCGACTTCGCCCAACCTGACGTGATTGATGTCGAACAACTAGATCAACAAGAAGCTATCAATCTATTTAAGGGTTCCTTGACACAGAAGAAGCTTCTCCAAAATGAAGAACTGGTTGTCGAATTGCTTACTCGTCTCACATTTCTGCCGCTGGCTATCACTCAAGCCGCTGCTTATCTCAATCAAACCAGAGCGCCATTGCAGTCCTACCTGAAACTTTTGAAAGGCGCCGAGACAGATCTCGGGAAGGCTCTTGGAAGAGAATTCCGGGACAACACCCGGTACAAGGGTTCACGAAATGCCATCGGAACAACATGGATTGTATCTTTCGAGCAGATCCAGCAGTCAGACCCCCTTGCGAGCGACCTTTTGTCGTTTATATCATTCATCGAACCGAAGGCGATACCTCAATACATACTTCCCGGTGCAGAGCCCGAAGAATTGGAATGGGCTATCGGTGTTCTTTGCAACTATTCATTTTTAACTCGCAGAGAAGACAGCGAAGTCTTTGATATGCATAATCTTGTTCATGCAGCAACTAGAGGTTGGCTCGAGAAGAAGAACCAAGACACGCAGGTGTTGAACAATGCGATAATACACATAGCAAAGATTTTCCCTTGGCCTAATGGTTCTCAGTTTTCCTCAAGGAGAGAGTATGTGCCACATGCGATGCGGCTCTTGGACCGTAATCACGAGAAGACAGAGGACACCTATCTGCTTTTCGACAAGATAGGTAGGGCCCTTCGTAAGGATAGACGATATGCAGAATCGCTCAGGTGTTTTGAAGAGGTGCGCTCATGGCAGCAGAAGAATCTTCCAGAAACAGATTCTCTGCGGCTTTCGACAGAATGGTTCCTGGCAGACGGATATGTTCAATGCCAAAGGTCTAAGGATGCTATTGGGATACTGGAACATGTCGTGGAAACTCAAGCACAAATACTTGCGGTAGATGACCATGACCAATTATCAGCACAGACAACTCTGGGAATTGCGTACTTGAAGGAAGGACAACACAAAAAGGCAATCGAAATGTTGCAGGAGGTGATGGAAGTCCAGAAAGACCTAGACGAGAGTAACCGCGAGCGGCTGCTTGATCGACTGCTTACAGAGCACTGTCTGGCATTGGCATATATCAACGAAGGACGGAGTGAAGGTGCCATTGAACTATTAAAGCATGTAATAGCTACAAGGAAGAATGTTCTGGGTGAGAAACATCGTGAGACAGTGGTGTCACAAGGCTTGCTCGCATCGGTATATATTGACAAGGGACGACCTCAAGATGCAATTGAGATGCTGGAGAATGTGGTAGCAGTTGAACAAGACATCCTAGACGACACGGATGACTCTCGACTGCTCTCAGTGGAGCGGCTTGCGAAAGCATATCTAAAGGTCGGACGAACCCAAGAAGGGACTCGGCTTTTCGAGTATGTGTTGGCAGTTAAAAAGAGGATCATGGATGAGAGGGATACGTCTCGACTGGACACAGCACACTCCCTTGGAATAGCATATCTGGCCGCGGGGCGAACTAAAGATGCAATTGAGATATTGGAGCTTCTGGCAGCAACTGAAGAGGAAGCCCTAGACGAGAAGGATAGGAATCGAATGACGACACTACATGATCTTGCCAGGGCATATCTTCAGGACGAACGAATTCGGGAGGCATTTAATATCTTTGAGCATGTTGGTGCGGTTGGAGCCGAGACATTACCGGAGGATGATGATCAGCGGAAGTGTTCAGAAGAAGCGTTACGGATCTGCAAAGAAATATTAGACGAGGCTCATGGCAGCGACGACACTGATGATAGCGAAGAGGCTGGAGCTTTGTTAGAGTGAATATTACTTGCCTTTCAGATGCAATGAATAGACGACATGGGTTATCTGAACTAAATTAAAACATTGGGTTTGGTAGCTGTTCCAAACGTCTCATGATCAAACATTAGAATAATATAAATGCTACTCGATATCGTCCTGAAGGTTGAAAGCCGTAAGGTACGTGATTGAGACAAGTGTCTAGGGCGTGGCATATTTCTTTTCAACCTCATGAGAAATTGGCCAATCCGCTTCACGCACGTTGATCACAGTAGTGCAAATGTGGTTCTTCAAAATGCTGGAGCCTGTACAGACCTATGAGAAGAGAGTGGCGAAGTGGTCAGCGCTTACAGGATACAGGGCTTATGGGTCTCAGTTGTTAATGCAAAACCTTACTTTATTATTGCAGGTTGATATATAAATACAATAGAAATGCTGATAAATGATCGTATATTTTCATTCAAGGGATGAATGAATTAAACTACTATGTCTGATAGTAGATTAGCGAAGCGTTAAGTATATATACACCACCTAATGAGACATCATCGATGGTTTGATCCGTTTCGCACTAACAGTTGAGACCCTAAAGGGCTGTACTATAACCATACAGGACCACTACAGGCAGCACTGGCCAGACTCAGAGCCTCATTCGAAACCTCATTTGTCTCCTCAATGCATATTGCTTTATCTCAAGTCTTCTAACAACCATCTGTAATATTGGTTTCTCCCTTGAAAATTTCATTGTTATTTTCATTATTGGCTGCTTATATTCCTTTCTCAGGATGCTACAAACAGAGACTTTAATAAGCGACTACATCAACTTCAGAGACCAGAATGTCGGCCTCAGTGCTTCCGAACAGCTCAACAAGGAGCTTACCTTCTGCGCCGCAGCAGCCGTCAGCCACCTCTGTAATGACCAAGAACAAGGTGTAAACGTCCACGACAATCTTCTTCAAAGCGATAGATTCCGCTTCATCCGGGAACTCGATATCATCTCGTCAATCTACGCAATTGCTCCCATTAGTAAGAAAGCGGGGATCAAGTCAACACCGCCGGTTCTCGCGTGGTCAAATCGTCTGCAGACCATCTTTTTGGGGTTTTGCTGTACGCGCGATATGAACGATGTAAGATCTGACTTGGATGTCCGTCTGGCGGCGCCTGAGGGAATAGGATCGCGTTTCCATTCCGGATTTTGGAATAGAAGTGAGGAATTTGTGCCGCTAGTCGAATGGCTTATGCAGCGGCATAAAGTAGTCGTCTGTGGTCATAGTTTTGGGTGAGTTTATGCACGTGTATAAGCTGTCATACATACTAATGTTATGTCCCAGAGGTGCCCTGGCTACTATCTCATCTTACCTAGCCATGGTAAATCATGACCCTGTTCCCAACACCTGGGAAGAGCAGGAACGCGGAATATCGATCATCACATTTGGAGCCCCTTCATGCATGGTTTCTGAGCTTCAAGGAACAACTGCAGCTCTTCAAATGAACCTAAGCAGCAATTTTCATCACGTCATCAACCCTCATGATTACGTTCCGTTTGCACTGAACGACAGTTCGAGGAAGTTTAAACAGGGGTTCGACGCCTTGCGAAAACCGTTGAGTGATTTTTCACCAACGATTCAAATGCTATGGCCGATCTTTGAGTACTTCCTCAACCTTCTCATGAAAAACACGGGGAACTTTTGCCACTTTGGCTGCTTGTACTTTATCGCCGCTGAGGCGGGTCTTCAAAATTGCCGCCAGACCCTGCGGATGAACGATATCCCCCAGATTCCTAATGCAGGGCAAGTTGAGCAGTATCATAAGATGTCTCATTACTTCCACTGTATCAAGAATTCTGTTGGGTCACGACTGACACCGGATGTTTCATCAGAGGTCTCTGGTGGGGTAGCCTCTGACGCTGTTCCGTCCATGATACTGCCAATGTCTAAGACGGTGACAAACTGCTCATGCGTGGTGCATAGCGATCGGTTGATCGTATCTGTCAGTGTCGACAACCCAGTTATTCAATACTTTCTCAAAGAAGCGACCTTCAAGAGGGATGGCCTGCCAATTCCTCTGCGTATACTTGGATTTCCAATCAAACCAGCAGACCACTACCAGGTAAGCTATGACCCTAGGTGTACTGTCGAAGTCCCCAGCTCACTGTTTCGGCCAGGCTTCTGTTGAACTGGAATATCAGATTGAGGGCAATGAGAGTTTCGATGACATCGGCAAAGCATCTATCGCCATCCAGAAAGGCATAACACTTCACGATATTTTCGAACGACTCACAGACATCGAAGTGACTGCGGTTCGATCAATGAGCCTCGATAGAGCCAGTCTACCAGCAACGTTCGAAAGTGTCCGGCTTGCAATGGTCCGCGCACTGGTAGCGCAAATGTCCCGAGTTCAAGCTCTGAGAACCGAGAACGTTGCTCGGGATTCACATTCCCCAGAGCAGATTATCGCAATTGATGGCAAGATCAAGCCAGTCGTGCAATGTATTGACAATTTGGTTGGCAATGCCAGCCCTCATCTCGTTGTCAGTCGGCTAGGGCATGCATTCACCATTCTCAAAACATTATGGCCCAAGGATTTTGAGTTTGGCTCTGAATTCCAAGTTTCAATACCTGGGGCTTACGGAGATGATGATTCTGACACTAGTCTCCTTCATGATATACCTCCCAACTGCCCAAGGGCTCTGCGAATACTTCTCACTGACATGTTGGTTAGTCAAAACTCTCCAGGCATTACTAAGGCTCAGCTTTCGGTGAAGCATTGGGAGGATGCGAAGAGGCCTACGCTTGTCAAGCAATTCGTAAAGGTGCCGACCTTTGCGAGCGCTCTGGAGACATTTAGTCACGACCTCTATCATCGCTCGACAGACCCAACTAGACGAACCGAGCAGGCAATTTCTCAATTTGAAACCGTCATGGGCGTCATCCAGCTGTGTCATTTGGTCATCATCACTCAGCTTGATGCACCATATGTGTGGTACTGTAAGTCAACAGAGGGCCATCAGATCACATCAGCAGCACTCAGTGCGCTGCCATCATACTGGTCCGGAGCCTCAGTATTCTCAAGAGTCCTAGCTTCATCTTTCATGGACGGATGGGGTCTGGGTGCAATTTCAGCCGCTAGTATGGGTGTCACTGGTGGTCTCGCCATGTTATTTGCGAGCACCGTTGTAATCAACCATTTCCTTAACCGACACAAGGAGTACCTCAATCTGTCGTTTCCTGGTGCGCTGGCCGTCACTCTGCAGGCACTCAGTCTTCCCCCAGCTGAGTCAGACGACATTGTTGAGAAGACCCTCCTTGACCGCGTGAAGCAGGATATACCAAGCTGCGGTGCGTCTGAAACGCTGGAGAAATGGAGAGTTAAACTTGAGGAGGGCATGAAGGACTATCCTGGAGCGAAAGCCAACCAATGGTATATCACTCCGACCTACTTCTGGCCCCAATGGCTATTCAATGTTGCTCAAGTTGCACAGCTTCGTATCCAACTCTCTGACAAGATCTGTATCGGAGTCCAGGGTTCTACCGAGGCAGGTAAGAGTCAAATGCTGACAGTTCTGACTGGTGCATCCGAGGACTACTTCAAGCCTGGATCGAGTAGTCTGTGCAGAACACTAGGTATTCAGTCGTATGACTCCAGTGATCTTGGCGCTATTTTTCTCGACAGCCCCGGTTTTGACGATCAAACGCCTCAGATCAAGTACATGGCCGATGTATTCCAAGAGCTTTTCGCGATCGTCATCATTGTCATTCCCATGGAACGTACTCGGTCTGAAGCAACAGAAAACGCACTCCGAATTGCCATCAAGCTGCTCAACGACCGCGAGGATACGCGCCCTTTGCGCATTCTTCTCAGCCAGGCCGATGGTTTAGACCATCATCGCAACAATAAAGAGGTCTTTCGACACACCTTGCGCGATGTGAAGGAGCAGTTTATGTCACGATTAAGACATGAGTTAGGAGAGGACTTCACCACCTTCAGGCAGCAACTATTTCGCGATGGTATTGTTTGCAAGTCAGAGAAACTCGAGGATATTGTTAAGCCGTTCTCAACTCATGCGCAGATGAGTTTGGATGGTATCTGTGCATTGGCTGATTGCCCTCCTGGAACGCCTTGTAAGATTGAAAGGGCAAGCCATTTTGGGAATCTGTGCGAGTTAGCTGATGCGGGAGAAATTTGGGATATTGAGTCGTTACGTGCTTGGCTTCGAGATCTTTCACCCAACAGTGTCCCGATGTCTAATGGTCGCGTGCGGGAGTATTGCGATTAGTTTGAATAGTTTTAAGAGATCTGGTTGTTATTCGTCATCTACATAATTGATTATCTATCTAACCGCTCCGTCCTCGCCTCAAATTGCAGGGACCCCTGCTACATGTTGGTTGCAACATCTTTTACCCACCTTCCATATCCGTTATGCGAGAGGCGAACTTGGCATAGGTATATCATACGAGGAACCCCGCGGTTTTGAAATGTAAAATACCGCAAAAATAACAAATACTCTAAGTTTCTACCTAAAACCAAGGGCACTAACTTCGATCACCATGACGGGAACACAAGCCACTGAGAAGCCAGTCGACCAGTCTGAAGCTTTGGCCAATGCGAAGCCAGAGCAAGATACTACTGCGGGCCTTTTGCCAGGCGAGCATTGGACGCAGGCAACTGAGGTGAGCTTGTAAACATATAAGACCTTGCGCGCAAGTTGTTCACGTTTCCATTTACCCAGGAACCCGACCAGGAGGATGATGATAATGACTCGGCGGTATCGGACAATGCCAGCTCAACGGCGTCGATATCATCGAGTATTCTTCGCTATAGAGAGATAAATGGAAGGAGGTATCACAGTGAACAAGGCGATGCCAATTATTGGTGAGTGATCGTTCTCGCCTTCGCTCGTATACTTGTATCAGTAGGAGTTCACCAACTGACTTGGTATCTAGGGTATCAAATGATGACCAGTCTAATGAAGCCCTGGACATTAAGTAAGCTTCCGATACACCTGACTGATCACAATACTCATCATCTGTTAGCCATCATGTTTTGACGATGATGTACGATGAAAAACTCTACAAAGCGCCGCTGAAAAAGGATATACAGGTATGCGGATCTAAAAATCAGATTTCAACGCAGCTTCTGACATAGTAACCACTTCTCAGACGGCTGTAGATATCGGAACTGGTACAGGTAAGGGTCTCACCATTGATTCCATTTGGGATATGAGCAACTGACCACAGATCGATAGGAATATGGGCAATGTAAGATAACCGCCTCTATAGTGAACCTCTATGGCTCATGAGAACAGGGACTTCGCCGATGAATTTCCCAGCGCAAAAGTGGTGGGGACCGACATCTCACCCATTCAACCAAGTTGGTTGCCACCAAACCTCGAATTGTACGTGAAAACCAAGTGTATCCCGGTCGATTGACTGACACTGATGCCTGATAGCCAAATCGACGATTGTACCCAAGAATGGACCTTCAAGGAGAATTCCATTGACTACATACACATGCGCTTCCTCGTTGGCAGCATCGTTGACTGGCCAGCCTTGTTTAAGCAAGCCTATAGGTGTCTTAAACCTGGCGGGTACATCGAAAGCCACGAGGGATCACCTTCTATTGGCAGCGATGATAACTCCGTTGCTGAGGATAGTGCTATGGGTCAATGGGGCAAACTCTTCATGGAGGGAGGTCGAAAGCTCCAAAGGCCATTCTCTGTTATTGAAGACGACATTCAAGCTAAAGGGATGAAGGAAGCAGGTTTCACCAACATCGAGGAGGACAATATCAAGGTACGCATCAATTCTTGGTGTGGCTATAGAGATGTCAAGCTCTAATAGGTGATAGGTCCCCATTGGTGGCTGGCCCGCAGACCCCAAGTTGAAGGAGGCTGGTCAATACTTCCAGGCTGCTATCTTGCAGGATGTTGAAGGAACCCTCATGTTCATCGCAAACCTTTTGGGCTGGACAAAGGACGAGATCCATGTGTTTGCCGCTCAGTACCGCCGCGAAATTCGCTCCAAGAAGCATCATGGATATTTCAAGGCAAAGGTGGTCTGGGCTCAAAAGCCGCTGGCCGCATAGTTCTCTTATTTGAGTTGGATAGTAGTGACTAGACTAGCAAACAAGTAATACATTTGGAGTTATTCCTCGCCCGTCGCAAATTCCCCCCTGGCAATTTTATCGCTGAGCGCCTTGTTGGGTGTAAAGTAAGACGAGAAGTCGCTTCGCTTTTCGAGCAACAAGTCCAAGAGCATGCGTCCGAAAACAATCTCACCAGGTGGGTTCAGATGTGTTCTATCACCTAGTCCCCAATTGTAATAATCAGCATTCTTACTTCCAATCACATTGACGTAGTAGGTGCTTGCTTTGTTCAGCTCAAGGTATTCAGCACCGACATCTCTAGCAGCTGCGATAGTCTCGGCCGCCCATTCCTTGAGATTCTGAACGACTTCTCCACCTTGGAATGTTCGACGGGTGAGTGAGGTGATGAAGATCTGGTTTTTGCGCTTAGTAGAAGAATCATAAGACGAGGAAGTGAGGCTTACTGGTGTACCACCCGCCTTTTTAATGTCGTTTCCAATACTGACCAGATTTGTATGGAAAGCATCAAGAGCCATCACCTTCTGGTCATTATGGCCAAATTGAATGGTGACGACTGGTTCAAAGTTGGCCTTAGCCGCGCCGATGTCCTTAATAAGAGCATCCTAGCGACCACTGGATTTCCAAGATACGGTAGTAGAACCGCTAACGCCTCGATTGGAACCTTTCGCCGGCTCATTGAGGTATGACAAAAATCCGTCACCCCAGCCGCCGTTAACAGCAACAGTCGAGTCCCCGATCAAGAAGAACTGGGGTGGCTTTGCAGCCTTGGGTACCGGACTTGACTGACCTACACCGGCAACGGTGAGGAACAGGGCCGTGAACGAAAGTCTCATCGTGCCTGGGTTGGGTCTGGGCTTGGAGAAACTGGAAGAAGACCACTTGCATCTGTGTTGCGAATATTAAGGTATAGCTATTAGTGAGAATATATACACAAGACACATTAAGTACCGGTTCGTACCATTCAATCGCAGGCCGACATGGAACCACTGCATCATGTATATCAGAACTAAAGTCAAGGGTTGCGGGGTAAATACAGCCGACGCCAGTCTTGGTACAAAGATAGCACGAGGATGCAAGTGAATGGCGTGGTTGTCAATGCAACCATTCCTAGTCTAATGCATCGGAGCTTCTCATGCCGTGAACCTAAGAGGAAAGATCGGCGTGCATAGATCTCAGTCGTGGAAACTATTATTCCTGAAGGGAACATCCACATGACCCCAGCGTAGATCATGGACGTGTCCGGGCGGTATAAGCAACCTTCCGAGCGGCGTTTGCTTGAACAACATAGAAAGAAGAATCCAAGACAAGTTTAACCCGAGGCCGTGATAGCTCTTTATACAAGCCATTATGCAATCTGTTTGTCACCTACAATATCGCTTGCAGCACAAGTGCCTCAACAGCAAAGCCAACCCGTTATCACCTCACAAATTAGCTGCCAACCTCACATGGGAATCACAATCTGGCCGAGAAAGCACATGATAAGTTAGAAACACAATTTGAAGTTTCTTCTATCTGATGCTAAATCTTCTCTTGAGAACTTTGATGTTGAGAGCACTGTGGGGTACAAGGAAAAGTCGGTAGGGGTCAGGTTAGGCAGACTAACAATAGCACATCTCGGCTGCACTGGTCGATTCATCTCCAGATAAAACTAGCCCTCCAAAACGTCGATATCAATCTCGGGCTCACGCGCCACAAACAACATGCGAGACGCCGGGTCGGAATTATTCTGAGGACCCACGTCGAGGCTTTTTGGCGTGTAACCCTCGGGCAGCTTGAAGTCATACTTGATGATAATGTGGCAGAGCAAGATCTTGAGCTCATTGGAGGCGAAAAAGCGGCCTGGGCATGCGTGCTTACCATGTCCGAACCCGAGATGCGAGGGACCCGTGCTGACGAGGTGAATATGGTTCTGCATGCCTTCTTGATCTCGTAGTCGCACGAAACGATAGGGGTCAAACTTGGTCGGGTCATCGTATGTTTGAGGGTCTCCCATTCCAGACGTGCTGACCATGGTTCGCTCACCCTTACGCAAGATAGAACCATCAGGGAGCGTCACGTCTCCGAGGGCCTTCCTCATCATGGTGGCTTTCCATATTGTTAGCTCATCTTGATCCAATGTGACGGGGGCGAAGCGCTAAGCTTCCAGAACTTACCCGGAGGACGACTAAGCCGTTGAGACTCTTTGAGAATTGAGTCCAGTAACTTCATGTTGAAGAGGCTGGTCTTCTTCCATCCGTCGGTTTTCAGCACTTCAATGACTTCCTTGCGAACCTCCTTGACAATGTCGGGGTTCTGTGCTAAGTTTATTAAAGTCTGGTTGGCGAGATCACTAGTCGTGTGAATTGCAGCAGTTGAGAGGATCAGCTGGCAAAGGGTTGGGTCATATGGACGACCTGCAGCCTCTTCCTCAAACCAGTCAATGGCATCCATATGTGTAGGTTTGTACTTGCCCTGACTAGCAAGCAATCGCCTCTCCTGGACTATGGCTTCGACAATGCTGCGACCGCGATCGATCAGGCCCAAAAGATTTCTGCAGCTTGGAAGATACAACTGGACTATACCGCGAATCCACTTTGGATACGTCCGTAGTTCCCCTGCTGCTTGGAATGCAAGGACGGTGTAGGATGTTGTGATGTCGAGCCATGCCTCGTTCCGGCAGACTTTATCTCCGAGGAAGACACACGAGGAGATACGGGCGACGATGTTGAGGAGAGTGGGCTTGAGAGGAAATTCTTTCCATTCTAATTCATGATAGATTAGAATCTGTCCTGTCTGGCTTGACTGATACATTGCAAATGACTACACACGTACCGGATGGGGCTCCATAGGTCAAATCGAGTGCGAACTTTGTCTCGGAAGAGAGGGGCTTTGTCACTTGGTCTATATAGATCATTAGTCAGACCGTACCTTGGCTCCGGGCGCTTTCATTGAATGTTGTGCTCACTCAGGTATTTCGTCAGTTGCTTGCGGGCAACGGACTGCAAGAGGGCATCGTCCGAAGTGCCAGCACTGAACGGCTTAAAAGGAGAAAAGTCGGCGTGAAAGTCCTCGTGTACAGACTTCATGAAATTAAGGTTTTTCTCGTTGCGAATATCATGCGCCCAGCTGGCTGGAAGCACAGTTACCTCTCCATGATCAGCCAGTATGTTGAAGGGCTTTCCTGGGAACATGTCGAGCCCCTTGTTAAAGTATGACCGAGCATTGCGCATAAAGTCTTGCCTGCGGGCCTTGCCAACGATCTCAAAACCGGTTGCGGGGTTTATGGTTGGGAATTTGTTCGAACCGCTGGCGGGTGTGCTGAACAGATAGGCGAGTGCAGCCACTACACAAAAGAAAATACCTATGGCTTGATAAAGGTCGAGGCTGGACAAGAAGTTCCCTGGGGCACCTATATTTGCCGATGGCTCGGGCCGGGCTGAGCTCCAGGCTCCAGTCTCCATGCTGCGGTGACAATGGGGAAAGATTTTATTATAAAGATGGCAAGAACTAGATGTTTGCGCTGTATTTCTCGGCCTGATGAAGACAATCCTTTTAAGAACATGATGTGATATATATATATATCAGAACGCAAGAAACCGGGCTACCTAATACAACATAACATGCAAAGCCGGGCAGCCGGAGTCTCTGGGAATCCGCTCTCATGCTACGTACGTTCCCCAGATCGTGATATTCTATCCTATAGGCTTGGCCATCAAGAACTGGGTTATTGAGTCATTGTAAACAGTAACCGCCAAGTCTGCATCCTGGCCAATCCACAAGAAGCAGATCCATAGATATAGTTCAATGATTTACAGAAGAGGACACACAGCCCTCCATTCTTTTTCGCCAAGAATTTACGGCATCTAAGTCATTGCCGGGTATCCACAGCATGCATGCCGGGTGTCCACAGCACTCATGCCGGGTTCAGTTCTTTACCATATCCACTCATCATTCGCTAAGTGTCGGACTGCTTTGCGGTAATTACAAGCCAGAACAACGTATATAAATTGCCTCTGGCAGGCTTAGTATTTTAGATAATCGTATAACTCCGTACCATCCATTCTAGTAGATCTGCTGTGAATAGATTACGACTACAAAGTTAACCACCTCCAGGATCGGAAAGATCCCCGGCTATGAATAGTCTTTAATGCCACAGTAGATTAGCCCAGGGCAATCTCGATTAAGACTATACTAAGGAGCTGTGCAAGCCAGGGCCCTGGCGATAGCCTTCGAGATTTTGAGCATGCATCAAGGAAGTATCGGGCTCGGACTTAGCATCGGGGTGCGCAGACATCTGAGTCCCCGAGTCTAGTCCTAAGATGGCAAGTTTAAGCCACATCAAAGTTGGAACAAGGCGTTTCAGATAGGTGATACATTAATCAGACCTATTAACTGTCGTTATCAAACAAGTATGTTCTGAACCCGAACTGGATGCCGCGTATTGAGACCCACATTATATATCTACGAAGAAGCGGGGTTTTCGCGCTTGTGATGAATTTCTTACCAAACGCGTGATCGTGATTGGTGTTGAGAAGCTGGTATGATTCGCGTTGCCGATCGGAGCCTTCGTTTTCGTAACGAAAACGATGATTGTTCGGATTGCACGATAGAAGTCGGGTATATATCGCTGCCCCGCAACCCCACGAATACACATGATTTGATCTAAGAAATGTTATTTGTTTATAGCTTCCAGCATTGGCGTAATTCGGTTCTTGCAGGTCAGGATACCAAGATACTACGTAATAGAATTCATAACATGCGTTCTTGATGGAATTAGTTGGCTAAATTCAAGAGCTAGTTACACATGTAAATTAAGACCAAAGCCCATCGGTTATCTCCTCAAACAAATTAGCAGCCCAGATTACATCGTAGTCGAAATGCGGCCGCAAAGGTATGTTGGCTTCCTGTCGCTGCACAAGTCGCGTATCAGGCGCTGTTGGGTCTTCAAAAGACTCAATATGCTCAACTTGCGATTCATCATCAGATAGCTTCTCATCTAACTCAATCACCCTTGGTAAACCAGCAACGCTCTCCGATGCACGACGTTTGCGAGGGGTATACAGTGTCGTGGCCGATAAGCTGTGTATAGGCCCAAAGGCCAACCTTTTTATTCCAGCATCGTAAAGTATAGATGCTGGAAGTTCTGTTTCGGTGGGAGGTCTTCCAGTAATCAGTGCATAGTCAAGTGAAAGACGAAGACGCATATATTGGCGCGTGACGAATAGTTCGTCCCAGTACTTTGTGAGACTCTTGGATGACGGAGTCAACGCTCCTTCTGCTCCGGATGACTGACGATGACTGGGAGTTTGCGGCTGTGTGGAGCGGATTGGCAACTGGATAGGTGTTGATTGGACAATCTGGGTAATCATCCTGCTGATATCCTCGGCGCCCTCAAAACGCTTGCTGCAAAGATGCATTGCCTGGGCATGATACCGCGTCAGCTGGTCCTCATCCATTTCGGGGTCTTTGGGCGATATCCTCTCATCGAGCGAGCTCAGCATAAGCGGATAGGCAATGTATGCAATCCTGGAAAAGAATTAGTTGCTGCAGGTATTTGAGAAACCAGCCACTTACGCAGAAATGGGAAGATGTTGAGTTAATCCCTCTTGGACTATGAATCCAACCAGTTTCGTCGTCTCTGCTGTTGCGTGGCTTATATCCTTGCCGATGGTCCGAAGAACAGCGTCATCGATCACGGTTACGCCTTTTTGTCGCTGCTCAATCATCATGGCTTCGTGGTTACCCAGCGCAATCTGGGCTGCACTAGGAAAACGTCAGATAAGACATCCTGAATGAAGCGATGCAACTCACTAGGCATATATATACACTACACTCGAAATGAGGGTTGTTGATCGATGTGCATCCGTGCCACTGAGAAATGGATTCAAGGCGACATCTGCTTCTTTCTTCCATCGAGCAAGGTTGCTTTTGGCGGCTCTTATTTGCGACAATGTTTTCTCGAAGTTGTCGAGAGAATATGTTATGTCAAAAGCACTCGGGCCGTAACATATTGAGAGCGTCTCGGTCAAAATTACCGCCAAACGACATTGGAAGTTGAGGATGTTTGCGAGATGTCGCTTGGTGCTTGCATCATAAACAGCAGAATGGTCAGCTTCCTGGGCGAGATCCTCGGCGGTAATAGGCTCAACACTGACGTTGAAGCTTGAAGGTGCTATCTGTAGGGGCTTTCGAAGTCCAAGAGTCAAGACCCTGTCTCTCCAGAACAGGGACCACCAGAGCCTCTTCTTACTGTTTTTGCGGGATATACTGGAGCCGGGAGCTTGAAAGGTATGTGTTTGGGCTACTATGGCGTTTTGAATAGCGATGGCGAGCCAGGTGCTACCTGCATGTGGTTCGAGAGCTGAGAATTGGAAGGTGAGAAGGAGTGCGGCTTGAGCTTTTGTGAATGCATCGCTCTCTACGCCAAGATCGAACAGCAGCTTGATAAGGTCAGTCAGTCGAAAGAGTCAATGCTAAAGGTTAAGACAGTTCACATACCTTGGCTCTTCGATAGAAGATATTCCGTGCTACTTTGACATTCGAGTATCCAGCATTCTTGAGTACTACTGGAGAGACAAACTGCATCGTGTTAGTTAGTCCCTTCATGACAGCGACAGCGACAGAAGAGAGTTTTTACCGCAGACGCTGCAAACAACATTGCTTGAAAAACCAGAAGCGACATTTTTTTTTCCTCGCCAGTCTCTCTGCCCAGATACATATCCCAAAACTCTTTCTCATTGACTAGCGGATAGTATGGGTGTAGATACAAGAAGTATTGGTTGATGAATTCTTCTTGGATACTACGCACCGGCAGATGAAAGCATCGATTGAGTTCAAGAAACTCGGCATCTTGGTCAGGAAGAACCTGAAGGTCTCTCAATATGAGAAATGGCTGTGTTGTATAAAGCATCTCAGACTGGGCGAATGGTGCTAGGGGTCTTGTCTTGGACATTTTGTTTGCAGTTCTTTTTCCAGTCGAGATCCGAAATCGAAGGGTCAGATTATGCGGTTCAATTTCAGACTCTTGGCGATGCTCTTTGTGTTGATTGACAGGGTTTCCAGTGATAGTTGGATACTCCGGTTATCCGTAGTGACTCTCAAGGTGAATGGGCTGAGGCCTGAGGGTAAGCAGATGCTGGGAAATAAACTTCCGTCCCCACTTGTCTCTCACGATTGGATGCCGAGAGATAAGATAAGCAAAGCAGCCCACTACTCAATCTTATCCCCACCAAATTCATACACTAACGTCACGCATCTCACTCACAACACAACACATCTACTTTAGTCCAGATCAGTTCCGACGCCATGAGTGACTCGGACAGTGACCACATGAGTGACACCTCGGGCCTCCTAGGGTATCATGCCTACTCGGACGAAGTCAGCAAAGCCAACGGATTTGTTCACGATCCCGACATCCCCGGTTTCAACTTGTCTGCGCAGATGCAGCTCATGACCGCCTGTGAAGGAAAAACACCACATGATAAGTATCCCTCTCGAGATGATGTTCGACGAAGGGCTCAAGAGTTCTCGGCCAAGATTATTTTCCAATTATGATCAACTCAACAAGATCATTCAGCGACATGAGGCTACTATTCAAAGACGATGGACGAAAAAGACTCGGACACAAAGGCTCCAAATTCTCCTTAAAGCCTAGCCAAACATGGCTGCCTCCCATCGTCCTGATTTCGACGCCTTCTGGTCAGAGTGTCACTTGGAACGTGAGGACGGAGGAACCAAGTTTAGAGACCACTACATATGGCCATTCATCAACCAGGAGGACCTATGTCAACCTAAGAACATGCTCTTGCTGTTGAATGCCAGAGCTCGTCATCTACCGAGTACTTTCGCTGCAGCTGACAAAGACGCAATGCATATGGGCAAAGTTGCAAGCGCCATTGAGACCATCTTTCTCAACAAGCATACCATGATTCTACATGGCGCCACCACCGCCGAAGAATATAGAAAACTCCTTCATTGGAAGTCACATCCGTATGCTTATGAATGGATGATCACGCAAAAGTAATTCCTACCTGGAGAGGGCTTACTCATTATCGAATCCCAAGACCGCCTTATGCAGTTTTTGGTCGACTTCTGTCATCACGTCCTCCACGAGATTCCTGCTGAAAATATCGCCAGCAGTGAATATCCTATTCAGCTCGAGCCGGTATTAAAGACAGACAGTGATGCTTCTGGATTTACTTCTCTGGCCGTGATGACAGCCGAAGCGCCTTACCGGGTGCCAGGCAAACTCGACCTCGCAAGGCTCAGTATGTTCCTTGAAGCCAGGAAGTCAGCAGCAGAGGATCATGTCTGGGCACTACGCGAGGACCCTCCCTACTGGTCTCATGAGTTCCGTGAGACCCTAGACCATCGACAAGAAATGTTGCCAGATACCAACGGAGCTGCGCATCCTGCAACTCACAAGCTTCGAGAACATACGCTCTGGGCTCGTGCTCTTAATACCATTATTACAGACCATGCATATGAGAGGCTGGAGATGTTTACCGAGCTTCACCGACAAGCTCAGAATCTCAACATGTTGCAGCAAAAGTGGCACAAGGAGATAAACCCGAACAAGGACCTCCTCGAAGAATACTTCGTCGCCCTGGTTCGCTTCAGGTTCTTCTTGGATACAGCAGTATTGATGCCTATGGAGTCTCTCAGAATCGCTGCCTCATCCTCTCCTCCAATGAGGAAGTTCTTCGTTCGTGATCCGCCTCCTGATAATCATACAGCAAAAAAGTGAATTTAGTTAGACTATTAGATCATGTTAGACATTATCTCAGGATCTATTGTTATGGTGTCAGTCGCATCCTGTATTGACTTCCTCAACTTCCGTGTCTTTACTCTTCAATAATAGCTTTCCTCCGAGCCAAGAGACGTATCAAGGTTAGTATTTCGGCGCACCCATCATTTCTTCTTTAAGAAACCTAAAATCGTTTACTCAGTATTATTCGCATCTTTCTCCTAGGCTCTTTACCTTTGAGAAATACTTGACTTGTAGAGTACTTGCTGCATAGGTGAGACTAAAAATATCCTAGAGAAGTCGGTGGAAAATATGAAGATACTCAACCGACTGGCCAGTCAACTTCAGGCTGACTCATCTTGGCTTGCCTGAATAGGATTAGACTTTCTAGGCTTATTAGCCTCATTGGTCCTTTTATCAAAACTATGGGACTACGGTCGCACTTTTTCTCCGAGGCATTTGATTCACAGATCGTGAGGTGATCTCAATGTGAGCAACTCTACCGCACTCCATCAATCAGAATGAGGACGACAACTTCCATCAAGCAATGGAACAAGCTAAATGTCTATATATGATGAAGGAAACGGCCGATGGGCACGGCCTGTTCGCCACCGACTTCATCAAGGCCGGCGTACGCATCATCCATGAAAAACCGATCCTGACAGTCTCACAAGCTGAGACAAAACAAAAGACTGAGTACAGATGTGTCATTGATCAAGTGTCGCGGCTAAGTACCAAAGACCAAGACCGGCTCATGAGCTTATACCACAATCCTAAAAAGCTACGCGAGTTCTCATTTCTCAAAGGTCAATCTTGTCAGGGCACAGACATCGACGCTCCTCTTGTCCTTGCCAAGTTTTACACAAACGCTGCAAGTATCTCAGCAGGAGGTCTCGAGTGTGGCTTGTTCACCACATTCTGTCGGATGAACCACTCGTGCACACCAAACATCTGCTGGGTGTACGACCAGCCAACGGGTTTCATGGATGTATATGCAGTGAGGGATATTGCCAAGGATGAAGAGATCACCAACTCATACATCGAAGTCGCGACTTCTCACCAGACTAGAGTAAAAGAGTTATCAAATTGGGGATTTACATGCGGTTGCCCTGCTTGTGAAGGGCCAGAAGCTTCTAAACATGACAAGCGAAGACGCAGGGTTGTACAGATCAAGGGTCTCCTTGAGATTTATAATGATGCTGGAAAAAACGGTGAAACGCCGAAATTTGCGGAGGTTCCCAAGACGGATATGGAAGCTTTGAAGCTTGGCGAGGAAAATATTTGTCTTCTCTCGGAAGAAGGACTGGTTGAGCAGTTGGGGGTTACTTATGGCTTGTGTGCGAAATTTGCCAAACGAGCTGGGCTGCGTGACCTTGCGGATGATTATGAAGAGAAGGAGTTTGAGATACTGGTAATAACGACGGGAGAATATGTAGAGTAAAACGAGCATTCATCATATTAACATACCCCTAAGGTCTAGATTACAAGAAATTAAAGTGTTGAGAGAAAAGAAAACATTCTGTAGGGAGTTCGGAGAACAAAGGAAAAGCAGTCAAAGAGAGCCGCCTCAGACGAGGACCAATTCACAGAACGGAAAAGGAGTCAAGCAGTGTATCTTCCTAATGACATCCAGGGCAATCAAAACAATTAGGATCATCCCATACCGAGTTCCAAGACGGATCCCTATCAGTCTCTAGTGGAACCGGCATACCACTCAAAGCCAAAGTGTAACCCGTCCACTTGCACCGCCCATCCTTGTATCCAGATCCATTGCACCACTCCATAGCCCGGCAAATAGCGGCACATTTTTCAGGGGAAGTTTGATCAGATGCCGGGTACTGATTGATCATTTGATCTCCAGTAACGTACATACCAGCCATCCAAGCACTGTAATCGCAGATCGTGCCATCAGGGGGACTGACGCGCTGGCATGTGTCACCGTCGGCGTATGCGCATTTCACAATAGGGGGCTGGGGAGCTGAGTCGGGAATACAGTCATCACAATACGTGTAGCAGCGCTTGTCCAGCCAGGGAACTGACTTCCATCCATCGCTCTCTGGGGTAAAGTCATCCTTGATCAATTCGCTGCTGCTGAAGTAGCATCTGTTCGTGATCATCGAATAACCAGCTATTTTGCAATTGGATATTCCTTGGCATATGGCTATGCAGTTTTCCAGTCTACCTTGGACAGGGTATTCTGTACGCGACACGGTCCAGGAGCCGCCATTGTAGATACCCTCCCAAGAACACAGAACATCCTTGGGATAGTCCCATTGATTGAAATTGCACATTTCACCATGTGTGTACTTGCAAGTCGGACTAGGTTCCTCAGAGGCGGTTGTGGTTTCCGAGGTCGTGGTAGTCTCTTGGTCTGTTGTTGATGCAGCTTCTGTTGGCTCAAGACTGGTATAAGATGACTCTGAGAACTCATCTGACGTATGCTCCGGCCAGTCCGTAGTAGTATCTCTGACAAACGTTGGTTCCACATCCACGCTAGTCTCGTCACGAGGTGGCTGGAAGCTAGTTGGCTTCGAGACAGGCGTATGCCCCGTACTTCCAGTGCTTGTCTCAGGATGAGGCATCCAATCAGTGGAGTTCTGTGGGATGTGTCGGGTAGTAGGTTCCCAATCATCGGAAGTTGTTTCGAGCTCCAAAGGTAGTTTAGTGGGATCAATAGTAGACTTTGTATAGTCAGGCATTTCGCCGCAGAGCTGACAGCTGAAGCAGTCCAAGTTATACCAGTCCACGTCGTGACCAGGGGTAATTTCATCTCGCCACTTCACGGTATCCAAACGTTCAGATATCAAAAATCCGCATGGGAAGCGCTCATGGGTACCAAGTCTAAATCCATAGCAGTCATCGATCAACATACATGCTAGTGCGCATCTTTGGAGGCCGCCGCCTTTCTGTTCAGGGCGTTGATTGACCGAATAGATGTAAGCGTTCAGGACAGGCTGTCCGCGTTTCTTACAAAGTTTCTTTGAAGGGACGGGGAAGATTTGTGAACAGAAACCAGGAGGCTTGTAACCGTCTGGACAGGAGCTTTGAGAAGGAAATGGGGGCCTTTCTGATGGACGGGTTGGAGGTTTCGTAGTCGCAGTAGGGGTACTGACGTCCTGCTCGGTGTTGGAGGTCTTTGGGTCAATGGGCCTGCGTGTTGGGGTAAGAGGTGCTCCGGAAGTCTGCTGCTTGCTTGGAGTCTCTGAACTATCACCGCTGTCGCCAAAGTCTAGCTGGAAATGGTCAATGTTATCAGGTGTGACTTGGTTGGAGACAAAGACCGAGTCGACGTATAGCAATGCCAACCCATTGCCTGAACAAGTCATAGAGATACCGAAATTGGCACTTCGAGAATCAGCCTGGACTGTGGTAAGGCCCCTATTCCATGACACGCTAACACCACCACCACTAAAGAGTCCCATTGTGTAGAACTGACGATTGCCCAGGTATGCATTGATACTGCACGACTGACGTTCTCCAGCAGTTATAACAACATAGTAGAACTGGACAGTGTAAAGGGTAGTTCTGGATGGAGCAAGATTGCTAAGCATCTGAAAGATGCTGCCTAGGCCGCCGAACGCTCGTTTCCGTGCATCAGCAGACGACGATCCCAGTGCAACGCAACCATTGTCGGGACTGCCGTCTGCTTTGTAACAGTCAGACTTCTGTTGCTTCACCTCGCCCTCTCCAGACCAAGCAACAAGACGAGACCCAGAGTTGGAAGACTTAGAAAATCTGCCATTGACCACAGCATTAGTGATGACGCCGCCTGGTTCAGGTTTAGTTGCCGTGGGAGAATCACTGAAGGTGTCGCTGGGAAGGTCTGTGTCTTGAGGAACACCGGTGAGTGAGGCATTAGGTGTACCAGTGGGTTCGGATGTCTCAGTCTTGTCAATCGGTTGGGAAGCAGGAATGTCGATGCTGGATGACTGAAAATTAGGTACTTCAGACACGTGGGTAGGATAAGTTGGGACATCGCCTGTGAACGAACCCGTTCCAGCAAAAGTTGGAAAGAGGATGGGCTCCGAGGTCTCTTGAAGCGTTTCTGTGGCATCCGAGAGACTTGTAGAGAATGTTGGAGAAATAGTGCCCTCAGCTGTAGACATTTCTGTCTGGTCATCTGAGATGGTGTCGGACATGTTAGGCTCAGAGAATATATTTGAGATACGTTTGCCAGATGTTTGTGCTTCGGTCTGGCTGGTTCGGACGGTGTCAGATACACTGGATTCAATGCTTTGGGAACCTGTAGTTGTAGCACCGAGACCGTCCAATCTACTGTTGATACACTGCTCCGCTATTGAGACGTGTCAGTGTTGAGTGATCAGAAGGATGCTTACGAGCTACTTACCTGGATAGACATTGAGAACCACTGAGACGCATCCAGCTGGCTTTGATGTAAAGGTCATGTAGACCTGGCCATCAGAGGAAGCTTGGCAGAACGAAGCTTGTCCATTTGGCAACGCAGAGTTTGCGAAGCGCAGAACACCTCCTTCGCTACTGAAGGTCGTAGTGATGGAGTCAATGGGTAAAGTAGGCGATGGCTGAAGCTTTTGATAGTCATCACCAAGATACGCAAGGGGCACGCCATTTTCAGATAAACGACCCTGTACAAGAACGAAGATAGTGGCGTAGGTGCAAATGTCGGGGCTCCCATTACCAACGAAGCCTCCAGCTTGGCGCTTGGTTGTACCACCCGATGATGTGATAAGAAGAATGATGCGCTGACCAGCCGGGTCAAAGCTCGCTGAAGTTGGTATGCTGCCAACTGCTGATGAAGAAAAGGTGCCAACTTCTGAGGAGGCAATGTCAACTGCAGTTGAAGGCAGAGTCGAATCTTGAGTAATGACCGTCGAGAGCGGTTCAGAATCGGAAGAGTTCTCAGAGGGAGGAGGGAGGGCTCGAGCGAAGGATACGGGGGCAAGATAAGTTGAGAGATAGGTGATGCACCATGTCGTGGTGTCTTCCTGATGAATGTCTCTCACATCAACAGTACCAAAGACGCTACCAAGCAGCGCGAAAGCTGCGATGTGACCTTTCATACTGACACTACGATGGAAATTGAGTGGCCTCCGTCTTCCCTGTGGCGGGAACACATCAATCTAATAACCGGATCAAACGTACCGGGCGCAACGCCGCAAATCAAGCTACTTATACAGCTTGTTGGTGGCGGATGCATGAGGCTGGTTGTTAATATACCAACGTTGTAAGGGGCCCTTAGTAACAAACGCCATCATTTGAATGCATGGTCTGGACTTTGGTACTGAGTCTAGAGTTATTACACAACTGAGACATTTTCCCAGCGGAGTGGGAAAGCCGATCGAAAAGCCATGCAAGGACGGTTACCCCTTGCTTAGGAGAGACAAGGCCTATCAGCCAGCCACGAATCATGCAAGGAACCAGAACGCCCGTGAAAATTCTTGAAGGCATGGGCAAATAAAGAGACATCGAAATTTTGTCAGCCAGCCACTTGCTGCCTGTAGTACAGATAGAGCTATCCACATGGTATGATTTCACGGATCGAGGGGTAATGTCTCAGAAAGCAAGGGAGGACATATGTCCGATTTGAGTTATGCTTATTGGATATGCATATTCTGGTGGAAACGGTCTTTTGGAGCATTGTAGAAGACAGAAATCAAAGAGCAAGGCCACGCTATTCAAACTGGTGCCAATATAAGAGTGATGGTTTCTTGTATTAAGCCAATATATAGATCATACGTAAAGTTTGTTTGTACGAAGAGGTAGCGCGCGCTGTCCAATCTAACAAAGAAATATATGAGGTTTAAACATTCTGATGGATTGTCACTTTTTCAAGGCGATGCATCTCAAGCTGATACCTTCCAGGATAGACCCAAATATCTGACTCGTTATCTGTCACCACTGACAGTGGGCGAGAGTCATCATGCTGCTGTCCCCTCAATGGAAGATGCGCTGGAGACCTTAGAACATTAAGTCGGCTATCACTTTCGTATTTTGAGGGACGTCTCGAGCCGCCGATTGTAGTGACTCCTGAGCTGCTTCCGCCAGTGTATCTCGAAGTGCTATCTGAAGTCGCTCCATGTATAATAAGATTCAAGAGGGGTTTCAATGATGGTAGACATGCTAAAAAAAAGTGTCAGAGCTGTTGATCGGCTGAGAAATCGGGTTATTTACCGCAGACAGTAGCGATGTTGATTTCGACAGCTGTCCACAACTGCTCTTCACTAAACAGCCAAGTGACATCTTGACTGTAATTTGAAAACGGTATAACATAGGCAAGCCAGACGCAAGATACTACTGTAACACTAGCCACATGGGTCATTAGCAAGCTTCGCCGCAACTGGGGGCGCCTAACTTACAATATGCCCAGCATGAAAATAACTCCCAGTGCCAGCTTTTGAGACGTGCGTATTTGCAACCTCATGACAGTAAGCAGTGGAATAAGGAGCATCAGCACATCTGTTACAACGGTCGGTATGATATTGGCAATGATGAATACCCTGACATCGACCACGCATTTAGATTGCAGGGTTGCATGGCTTGCGTTGGCGGCAAAACGTGTCCAGAAGGTCTCAAGTGGGATGCATTGGATAGATGTGACGACAATCTGTAGACGATCAGTCAATAGAAAAAAATCGACAACAGGCGGAGAAAGGATCGACGACTTACAACGGAGATGGCCTAGGCAAGGATGAGACCAAACAAAATATAGATGGCAATTCTAACAGACCGACGTGAACCGAAAATACGCCAGAAAAAGGCAAGCATTGAGCATTTGACAAGAGTCATACTCATTATGTAGGCATATTCGGATATCAAAAGGCCTAAAAAGTAATTCTCGAATGCGCCGTCCGGTAAACTCCATACATGGCTACCGAGGCCACCTTTTATGACCACTGACGGGTGTCAAAATCGTTAGAGCTTACTTCTTTAGGGGCTCGTGTCGGGGACCTTGCAAGGATTCAACTCACTGAAACATGTAACGTCTAGTACAAAAGCGGTTGAGAACACCTGATAAGCATTAGTTCATCATTAAATCCACAGCGATAAGATACAAGTACTGACAAATGATGCTATGGCGAGCCAGTCATCCCACCAGAGCTTGTTCTTGGTCACTCTTCGTGACAAAACTCGGAGAATAAGACTAACCAACCCTAGAAACCAAGTGATAACGCACCCAGAGACCAGAGAAGGAACTTGGGATTCGGTGAGGTCAACACCTGGAGGGGGGAACACCAGCGTTGGGGGATTGTGGTGGCCTTTTCCTGGACTGTCGCTTAGTCCCATATTGTCGAGCTTTTGCGTTGTGTTTGTATGTGGATAATCTCAAGGTAAATAAGGTGGCATATAGAGATCTTTAAATCTTGAAGGCACAGATGGCTAAATGCAACCGCGTCTGATATTTTCCAGTATCCTTTGTTTTATTGCAAGTTGTAATTTGCGATGCCAGTATCTCTATATCACTTCAAAAAGGCCAAATTCCCAAAGGCGGTTTTATCGCCGTTAATTGTGTTTCGTCTGCATTGTAACCATCCTCCCTCCGGATGTGACAAACCGTGCATTTAAATTGCTATTTCCGGAGGGTAAGCTTCTCGTAGTTATTTCCCGAGAATTCATCGTCAAATCGAAACAATTAGTTAAGCTATTCCTGGACCATATAGCTTGACGTATTACCTCCGGTAACGGTTTAGTCTAGAACTGCCATCCTGCATAGAATCTTGAAATTATTCTCACCTCATTGAAGATCATCATTCGGCACTTGGAAGACATAAGAAGTGAGTTATTTTAATTATAGGATCATCAAGACATAGCTCTAAAACAATAATAGCCGAAAGTAGCTATAATATGTTGAAGTTCAAGCCGTTTCTGTAGAGGCATTCGAATACCCTCGAATTACGAAAAAAGATTTTCCCTCTATTCTTCATTGTTTTGCAAACCCGCAACAGCTACTCGTCGTAACTCGTAAGCAGCCCCAGAAGTGACAAGTCGTTGGTTGGCCTTATGTCTAGCACTTGCTTTTTCGATATGGGTCAGCCTGCAGCTTGAAACTTGAAACTATACTCGATTGTCTTTTCGCAAGCCATACTCCATATAGGGTTAGTCACTAAATTGGTGGAGTGATAGGTCAGGGATGAGGTCAGTACTGGATATCCACATCTCAAAGCTGAACAAGATCTGTCTCGCTAATCAGGGCTCACCACACCAGGTCACTTACTCATTTCAGGTAAGCAAATCGTTTCCTCCCATGTCAGTCTGCCGAGATCCCCACCTGAAGCCTCATAAGCGGTTTGATAGGACCTCGGGTCAATAGGATGTTAGGATGGATCTTTGAAGGGATCTGACATGTAAGTATTAAGCTAAGCGAACGAATTTAGAGATTATATGTCGAGTGTTAACTCAAGGTTCAGAATCCCTTCACCTCACGCTCCGATCCTTTTTGCGATTGACTTACAGCGCCGATCAACGGATAATCTATTGAAAACGTGTGATCAGAGGTATATGCGTACAGGAAGGTCAACAGGAAATGATGCATCTATAAATGCCATGCTAAGCATGAAGACATGGCTTAGGATCGTCAAATCAACCGCATGCTTCCTTCTGTTGTATTTTCTCGCTTCCTGGCTGAAAGGTTTCCGCATTTGGAAAGTTTACTACGACGATCAACTCCAGAATACGAACGTTCCAGCCGAGTGTCTTAGGTAGTCCCTCTCGGACAGCTACTAGGAATGGCCTTGTTTCATTCACGCACAAAATAAGGACATATCATATCATCCCATGGCTAACTTCATTGGTCCAAGATTTGGAGTATCTGCACCTTACGACACCAGCAGTCTTCATGCAGGAGGGCAACTTGGAACAGTTCTCCTCAACAAGTTTCGCATGCACGCGATAGCCCTGCGGAGATTGGAAACGTGGATGCGGCGTTACTCATCCAAACGTGGAGATAGCTTACCCCGACTTGCATCCAAAGAAACCGTCGTCCACTGAACGTCCTTGAAACACTCTCACCTGAAGTTGTCACAAGGGCAGCGAGATAGAGAAGCGTTAGAGAAACGTCACAAGTCACCTATTTGGCCGGTCTGCTACTCATCCCTCTGGCACATCACTATAGGAACGGACGACCGGCATAACCTGCCGGCTTCTGCCAGCTATAGCCCCCAAAACGGTATGAATCACCTTTGCGTCATTCTGGGGATTGCTAATTGGCGAGTTAGCCCCAAACATGACCTTAGTCTCCGAGCCTTGGCTGTACGAACCCACAGGAGTATTCCGAAAGGGTCAGAAGAGTCTCACACGGCTATGGAAAGGCAATGATGGACAAGGATTGAAGGTGTGACGGAACTGATAAAGTTGATTGACCAGACAACCTCGCGTTGGTGATTTTCATCGCACTTTGCTCGAGGTCTCCGGTTAAAGCGGGCAAAATCGACCCATATGCCCACTTTTAGTTGCATACTATAGCTGCACACAGGGTCCAGACTTATAGAGATTGTCTATAAACAGCTTAGGCGCAAAGATGCAAAATTCTGAGGCCCGCCAGCCAAGAATCGTCTATCCTCCAACAGAGGAGAAGATGACCCAAATCCTTCGAACCCCACGGGGCAATCCCCTCGCTTACACAGTGTTTGTTGCTGTGAAGGCTAACTGATCTTCCCATGATCGAATGATACAACACAATAGGGAGCGAGACAACTATCAAAAGTTTAAACAAGATTGCCAATAGACTTAAACTGTTACTGGTCGTAGAAAATTAAATAATATTGCCCAAGGTTACATAGTGACTGGGCATTCATGCACGCAAATGAAGCAGGTTTTTAGATGATGGGAAGAGAATTATTACGAAGATGTTTACTGGGGTACACCTGGTAAGATGATACGTGAACTGTTGAGTCACTGATGTTGAAGGGATGTCTTGGCTTAGGTATCCTTGCTCATTCCCTTTAAAGGACGTTCTGTACCGTTAGATGAGATGGGGAGACAGTTCTTGCCGTGCGGTTCTACCCGAAAGAGCGATAATATTATCCAGATATTGATAGACTAATATTCATGTGATCTTATCAAATGACTCGAAATTAGTGGTCATACTCGAGTTCCAACCCCTTGGTTTGAGTTGAGTGTGTTTGTATTTCCACTGGCTCTTGATAACGGAGGCAGCATCATGAGCTCTGAGATGACATGTTGCAGTAACATGCTCTGGAAGTTATTCACCATTCATAACGTAGACGAACGAAATGCATATATCGGCGGACGAAATTTTATTCTTATTTTCTAATAATTAGAAGTCAGTTTGCAGAAATGCCGGTGCATTATCGTCCATCGCCTTTATTACAGCCCAAGCGGCAGCTATTTGCCAATTTCTGGCTTCCGGTGTAGGGTATGAATGATGACTAACCTTGAATGGAATACGTACTCGATGCGAAGTGCTCATCCATCCTGCACAGCCACTGCGACGGATGTTTCACCAACTATGGCTGCTGAGGGGAAGATGACAGCATTTTCAACTCTTTTCTGTACAGATTAATCACAAAGCTAAACGGTCTTGATGGATCACCTTAATGCATGTGAGAAGTGCCACAAATTGAGCGCCTTCTTTCTCCACTGGGAAGTGGCTGTAGCGCAGGGGGCGATTGATAAGTATGAGGGTCAAACCAATTTCTTCCTAGGCACGTCGGTTGACCTCGAGGCTCGTTCATCCAATGGCTGCAAAGGCTGCCGCTCCATCCTCAGCTCTCAAGATGTCGCAGAACTTGAGGACAAGTACGGCAAAGCATATGGAGTGAGCATGCACTTCCAGACCAAACAGCCTTTACTCTGGATTGCTTGGGGAAATATTGATGCGGGAAATGAGGATGCAGGGCAGCGACGGGCCCATATTTTCAACTTCAAATTGAGCATGATGCTATCAACGAACCCAGTTCTCACGGGCTCTGCCATGGGCCGTGGTCGGCCATACGATCTGGAGGGCTATAACGTCAGCTTGATCCGGCGCTGGATTGAGCGGTGCGACAAGCATCACGGATCAACCTGTTCGCCAAAATACAGAGACGATCTCCTGCCCAAGGCGAAGCTCAGCTTCATCGACGTCGAAGAGCTATGCATCGTGACGCCAAATGAGCCCGTTCGTTATGCTGCGCTGAGTTATGTCTGGGGAGGGGTCGTTGTACCGGTTGCGAAAAAGGCAAACATCACGTCGCTTCGAGTGCCTGGTGCATTTCCCAAAGGGGGTTGCCTAGCGCTACCGGCCACGATTCACGACGCAGTTCGTCTATGCGCCAACATCGGTATTCAATATCTCTGGGTGGACAGTATGTGCATTGTTCAGGATGATATGCAGTCCAAAATGGAGCAGATCGAAGCAATGGGATCGGTGTATGCAAACGCGCATGTGACCTTTGTTGCACTCATGTCCGAAGGTGCAAATTCGGGTCTCCCACGAGTCCCGCAAGATGGATCAAGTTCCAACCTGTCACCTTTTATTCACCTGCCGTATCAAGCATTAGTGAAAGCGTCTCAGGGCGCACACGGACTTCCCCCCATGATACATTCTCGAACTCTATGGACCAAAAGAGCGTGGACATTGCAAGAATCGGTCTTGTCCAAACGTCTGGTTTGTCTAGGTCCTGTTACTTCATGGGCATGTTCCGGCGCAGAGTGGACGGAAGATCTGGAGCTGCCCTCTGAGATTGATGGCCAGTCTGCATTTACGGGGGAAGCAGATAAACTATCCATTCCTGAGTCGCCGGACATATCTCACTACTCTAGTCTCGCATCGGTATACGCGTGCCGACAGTTGACAATGCCCGAGGATACTGTCAATGCCTTCGAGGGAATCATGACGCTTGTCAGGCAGCATATTCCTGGAGAGTTCTTATTCGGGATTCCTGAGTTTCTTTTCGACATCGGACTACTCTGGCAGCACAGGAGGAGAGGAGCTAAGCCACGTTCCGGCTTGGACTGGACTGAGGAGAAACACGAGTTTCCAAGCTGGTCGTGGATATCACATCAAGGGCAGCATCTGCAAAATTTTTGGGAGACTGACTACTTGTACCCACGGCCAGACCTGATCATATCTCCGTTGGTAAAGTGGAAAAAGCAAGACAAAGCTTCCAAGGATTGGGAAGACGTAGACAATTTATACCATACAGTACGCAAGCACTTTGAGAAACCAGATATCGCCATCCCTGATAGCTGGGCCAGACATACCAACGAGCCTCACCCGCCATACTATCAATACTCGGCCTACAGCCACATGCAGCCCTCTCTAAAGTTTAGCTATCCCATACCGGTACATCAGCGACCTCCCGACGTCAAAAAGGCTTCTTATTATCCTCATCTGCTCTTCGAAGGTAGTTTGGCGCAAGTGCGTTTCCAGTTCCAAGGAACAGCGGCCGAGCGCGACACCACAAACAGAAAACTTCTAAACGATGCGTTGGTGCCAGAGATGGAGATTGTGAACTTAGTAGATGGGGCCTGGGTCGGGCGGGTACGCTTAAATCTCCAGCAAGGCAGCAGACTGCCCGAATACGAAGAAGAGCAGGAGGTCATAGCCATATCTGAGGGCAAGATCACGGTCGAGGCTGCACAGAAACATCCTTTAACATCTGAAGCGCAAGACCGAGACGAGATTAAGCGCATCAACGACTGGTATAAGTTTGTAAATGTGTTGTGGATAGGACGAACAAAAGACAACAAAGTGTACCGGAAGGCACTTGGAAGGATATGGCTCGAGGCCTGGGAAAGGATGGCGGTTGAGCAGGTAAGCCTCTTGTTAACATAGATATGGTGCTCTCGGACCTGTGTTTTTTGCACTTTCCAATTGGGAATATACTTAACGGAGGGGCTAGCTACTTGTAGAATGACTCTCAATGGATATCACCAAAACACTCTAGCCTGCTATTGACACTTAAGTTCCAACTTCCGTTGACATTTGGGTTGCAACTCAGTTCAAATGACACAGTGATCTTCGGTGTCGATCTGCATGCATCGCTACTACCAGACAAAACGGAAACTAGATCCCCCAACGAACCTCCTAGAAAACATTACCCTTAGTCTGTTTGATCTCCGAAACCTTCAGGTTTCTGATGAGAGCAACCCAGACGAAAGACAAAGCCATAATTGCCGTTCCAGCTGCCAACATTCGAGTCTGGGCATATCCATATGCCTTCTGAATACCAATGCGTTCAGGCGACCCCCTAGCATAACTGAGCTGCGTAGGAAGGTCTCCGTAAATAGTATCAAGATCCTCAAGCGCGCTAGCAGGCAGGTACATTCTCAATGCCTTCTCAAATGTATTTGTCCAGATCGCACCAGAAATGGTATCTCCTATGCTTCCGCCCGCTGTACCAGTGACGTTCAACATGGCCAAGGCGGCAGCAACGTGTTGGTGGTCAACAGCTGCAAGAACGGCAAGTTGCATACAAATTGTGAAGACGCTTCCGCCGATGGAAATGAAGATCTGGCACATGACCAAGTAGCCCACGTAACCAGTTGGGCTTCGGAAGTAGATCATCAAGCCTTGGGCTAGTATATAGAGCGGTACGCCAACCCAGAGAAGCCACTTGAAGTATCCCGTCCTTCGGATGCTCCAACCAACGATAAACAAAAGGAGACCAGAAACGACGTTGAAGGTGTTGTTGACATAACCGGCTTCTGCAACGCTCAGATAGTTGACTACCTGGAGGAATGATGTGAAATAATTGTTCCAGCAATAATATGAGATTTGATAGGTAAGATCCAGCAGACAAGCACCGACCAGAGTTCGGTCAGTGAGGAAGTGGAACTTGAGGAATGGAACGGGCGCAAGGTAGACTTCGTTGATGGCAAAACCGACTAGAAGGATGAAACCGACGACGATCATAGCGATGATGTAGCCAGTTGACCAGCCGTGGGGTGCTGTCGAGGCGATAGTGAATGGGAGGAGAAAGATGATTAAGCCAGCAGCGAAGAGGAATACACCAAGGACTGTGACAGAAACTAGATTAGCATTGCACGCGGTGATAAAGAAAAGGAATTGAGCGTACCGTCGAATTCGAGTACATAATGCCGGATACTTTGCTGCAGAGTTCGACCACTTGACTTCTTGGGCAGGATATTCTTCTTGGCCTTGTGCAGGTTGATCTTGAGGAGGATGAACAAAGGCGCGCAAACGACGGGGGTAAGGAAAGCGAAGGTGCCGAAACCCCAAGGCCAGCCGATATCAGCGAGCATTTTATCCGCAGCATAGGATCCGGCGAAAGCTGATATCATGTACGGGGACGATGTAAAGGCGTATGCCAATGCTCGGTTCTTTAGGTTGGTAGCGTCGGCGGTCACGACATCGATACTGTAAATGAGGCCTGTGAAGCCAACGCTGTAGAAGACCTATTATTGGAATATTAGCTTCAACAGTGGAATGCGGCGATATATGACACGTACGTTCGCGGCACAGTAAGTAGACAAGTTCGTACTCGTGGCCATAAGGATAAGACCCAGCTCAGCAAAAGCCACCATCAGAAGGTATCCCTCAGCTCGACCCCAAAGATCAAGGAGCTTCGCCAAGGGAATGAAGACTGCAGCCGTCATTGAACTCGCAACAACGCCAATTGTGTTAAGGAGCGAATGCGACCCCCAATCACTGGTTACGTAAGGCACCAAGCTGCCGACTGTTGATTGTTGAAATGCATTGAGGAGATACACGAGCCAGATGAAGATGAAGAGGCAGATCAAGGATGCTTTGGACCATACGAGGGTGATGGCTTCCATGTCCTTAACACCCTCGGTGACATCTTCGGTAGGGAGGCCATCGTCAGCAGGGCCATCTTTGGGCAATTGAGTGTTTGGGTGTTTTTCATGGTCGGTACTCGTGGTGATGTCGTGTAGATTGACATCAGAGCTCTTATTAGCCCTGCTGAAGAAACTCATGGTGTCAGCCGCGTCGCGCTTCAATACGATCAGATAAGAATAAAAAAAAACTCCAAGAACTGCAAAGAGGAACTATGTTACATTAAAAGCAAATGACATGCATCCACTTGCACGGCAGGAATCTTCCGACAACGGTGGATCACTACAAAAAGAGCGCATCAGATAAGATTATCTTTCCCCGTTGGTTCCAATCCTGTTGGTTTCTCCCTGTCAAAAACCGGCAGGATCGGCACTGCGAGTGGGATGTTTAGCCAACCAGTACCAATTATAAACAGCTACGTAAAATAAGAGGGCCAAATTCACGGTAAAACGGCACCGTTGGATCCACTGCGTACGTCAGGGAGATTATCTAGGGTTAGAGTGAAGCATAATCTGCAGGCAAATGTCACAGGAGGTGAGAAGTAAAAATTATTTAATCAATCTAATCTAATCTGATTCGATTTAAGGCATTGAAGCTAGGGCGATATCGGGCCGTCAGCGTGGGCATTATGGGATGTGGATGGATATATCCGTAGGAGCTAAAGTTTTATGGACTGAAAAGGCATCTATTGAGTCGCCACAATCTGGTGCTAAACATCTCAAATACATCATTCATGCCATTCATTCTTCTTGTCCTTCTTAACGGCCAACGTCAACCTTGGAGTGGGCTAAGAACGTGGCGGCTGATGCGATGACCTAACTGGGCACACCATAATAACTGAGCTAGGTCAGGCTGACTCTTCCTCGGCAATCTCGTCAATGGTGAAAACATAGCCTCCTTCCGCATCGGTCGTTATATCGTGTAGGCAATACCTTGGAGTTTTTACACTAGTCACTTCAGCGAAACGCACGTATCACTCTTCAGACACAGAACTTACCTCCAAAACCAATTGGCTAGGCACATGTTCTTACAATTCTTTGCCAACAGAGCAATATCGCGCTCAAATGATTCACCTGCAAACCTAGCGGCAGCTGCTTCCGAAGCTCTGTTGACTCTGTTGATCTCACCTTGCAGCCTCTCAATGGTCGCATCAAGTCCTCGCTGCATATTGCCATCCGCGAGCAGAACCACAATATTCTCAACAAATCCTTCTTGTATCTCTTTGCGCAGGCTCACAATGTCGTTCACAATCCACATAACTGCTACTGTTGCCTCGTATAAATTCTTGATTTCGTCAGACTCCATGACATGTTCAGGGAGGCTGAGGCCATTGGCGAATTCCAAGTTGGCGACAACTTGCATCATGCAGGAAGATGCATGACGGTAGTCGAGATATTCTTCCAGCGAGGGAAGGTGGGCATCTCTGCGATTAAGAGCCTCCTTTCGATAGGCTTCAAGTGTTGCGATGGCCTCCTTTGCTATACGCTTGCGGTAGGGCAGGTTATCGCCATAGAGATCGCACACAGCTGTAGCGTACTCTTCGAAGGACAATATAGCATCGCGATCTTGAAAACTGAGAAGAGCGTCGGTCGCATAACTTGACGATATTACGAGGCTTTTCTTAACATATTCCTCGCAATCGACCAGAAGTGTTTGTAGCTTCTTGTAGTCGAACTTTTCGACGATAGAATATTGATCCAGTAGATCATCAATTATGAACATCCAGACTTGGAACGAGGTCAAGATCTCCATCTTCACGCTTGACGCGTAGGGGTACCAGCCGGCCAGTGATTCCGAGAGCTGAGCCTTCGTCAGACGTGAACGGACCGTGTCATTGACAGCATGCCTGGCAATCACGTCAGTGCCCATACGGATATTGTAACAAGGACCACTTCTGACGTTTGAATCATCATAAAGATCTTCACATCTACCGTATCAAGATGTGGACTCTTGTCGTACGGCCATCCTGCAAACATCGGTGCCAGGTCAGGGACCCTCACAGTCTGACCTCTGAGAATTGACAACAGTTCATCACGCGTCTTAGGAGTCTCATTCCGCTCCGACTGTTGGGCATTGTTTTCAGGCATAACTGGAGGTATGAGTCGCAATCGGGTCTGAATAGGACAGATTGGAGGAGCAGAATCTGGGATAAGGCATCGTGTTCAGCGTTGCGGGGTTCCATACATTTATTAGACTAATACGTGTAATACTAGGATGAAATTTCACGATTAGCAATCCCGCTGCATGATTAGTAATTATGACATAGATACTGACACGAGAGCGGTGTGAGGATTGGTTCTGTGTGGTGTATAAAGCCTCAGCCACGGGTCTCAGCTAACTGTTATTGGCTTAAGCTTTTTGAAATATTTTCAGCTCTGACCTGAGGCATAACTTTTAGCATCCGAGTGAAATAACATACCCTAGACACGACAACGACCGGAGCAATAAAACCACCAACAGAAATCGGAAGATGTCAATCTGAACTCCTAGCAGCGATATAGTATAAGATTATTTAATACACAATTTTTTACTCCCGCCAGGCGTGGAAGAGTTTTGTGTCTGCCTCCAGACCGTTCATCTTGGATCATAAATAATTTTATTCGTGAGCTGAGCCAAGCAGACTACGGGCTACGATCCATATATTGCTTCCTCAACGTCACCTTCAAGTGATCGGATAGATGAAACCCAAGTCGGGTATGTTCGAAAGTCGGATGCGTTTAATGATCGGCTACGTTCAAACAATATCGGTTTCGGTCAACTCTTGGAGTTGTGAATCCCGGCTGCAACGACATACGGGTTACCCAATTGGTGATCATGAATACGGCCTCAAACCGCCAAGAAACAGGCGTTCACTTACACGACATGTCGGGTACCGGGTATAAAGTGCAGATCATGGAGAAACATGGGGAAACAAGGGGGAATAACATGTCAATGTAAGATATGGCGTGTCTTGATTCGCAGGAGCTCAAGATAGCTCTTCCGTGCGGCTCGGATCGACGGATGGACGGAAGTTCGATTCATCTTGCATACTATCCACCAACAAGGTTCCTAGTGTACCCCAGATCCTAGATGTAATTACCCCAGATTATCAACCGGTAGTTCTCTCCATTCTGGTATCTATTACTGACCATTTGACTTGAGGATTGCTTCTGCTATGCCTCTCATCTGCAGAATCTGTACTTCGGATATGGTCGATCCGTACAATTACGGGCCCGGAGAAACTATAATGCATTTCCCGTTACGTGACAGTTGACTCAAACGGTTGAACCGATGATCGGGGTCGTAAATTTTAGGTAATAAGGCGCATTGAACAACCCCTTTTCCCACGCCTTTTTGGCACCCAATGTCTCATGATTTATCGCAATCCCATTGGCCCAGATGCCGAGGTCGCTGGAGAAATCTCAAAGCGATTGGTTTGACTCACATCCGCTGTGGATACGGAAATTTCTGATCAAACTCTATCAATGGAGACCCTCAAATTTGCTGCATTTCGACATCAGGTACATTTCAACGCCGACGCGGGGAAACATCTGGGGAACCCTAGAAAACGTTCCCCAGGCAGTTCACGTTCATGTAGCACCTCGTACTATTGGTAATCACCCTCGGTATCCCTCAGATCCGAGTTTCTGTCATGTTAGGGCTCGTTATAATACTGGGGCGAGTGGGCTGAGGTATGGAGACATGGTAGTAGCTCCATCTATATAAGGACAGTCCCGCCACTGTTCTATTTTGCCAAGGTTCTACAGGGAACAAAACACATCATCATGAAGAAATCCACCCTTCAATCGCCGGCGGAAGACGGGAATGAGCTGGCCCTCAAGCCTCAAGACGAGAATTCGCCTGATCACGATGCCGTCTTTGGTGAAATCTCCAGCGAAGGTCCGGACTACAGAAGTGTAAGCAAAAAGGTCATACGTTGAGGTGAAGCTGACGGATTCTGCAAGATTGGGCTCATCGGTACCGCCGGTCTGATGATGAAGACCCAAATCGGCCTCGGCGTTCTCTCGATTCCAGCAACGTTTAACGTGCTAGGCATGATCCCCGGTATTATCTGTCTCTTGATGGTGGCGATTATAACAACCTGGTCCAATTGGGTCATTGGCATCTTCAAGCTGCGACATCGGCAGGTATACGCTATCGATGATGCAGGCGGCATGATGTTTGGAATAGTCGGCAAGGAATTCTTTGGCTTTGCTATGTGGCTTTGTAAGTGCCCCGACGTCAATGCTTATTCACCGAAGGAAGCTAACTCTGGCAGACTGGGTCTTTGTATCTGGTGCTGGTATGCTGAGTCTGTCCATTGGCCTCAATGCAGTGTCCACCCATGGAGCTTGTACCGCCATCTTCGTCGCTATCGCTGCAGTGTTGGGCTTTGCAGGCTCGAGTATCCGAACCCTGGGTACCATGAGCTGGCTCGCATGGGTCGGCGTCATCAGCATCATGATTTCCGGTACGTGACTAGGTGGATCTACTATGCTCCAAGAACATTCCATCTAACATTACTAGTCATCATGGTCACCATCGCCACGGGAGTCCAGGACAAGCCAGAAGCAGCACCGGCAGGTGAATGGGTCTCGGACTACAAGCTCTTCAACTCACCCTCGTTTGTCCAAGCAGCTTCGTCAATCTGCTCGCTCATCTCAGCTTACGGCGGCACTCCCGGATTCTTCGCCATCGTTGCCGAGATGCGCAAGCCCGAACAATACACCAAGGCCCTGGTCATTTGTCAGAGCACTGTTACTGTCTGCTATCTCGTTATTGGCTGTTTGATGTACTACTTTTGCGGATCTTATGTGTCATCGCCTGCCCTTGGTTCCGCTGGTGACACCATCAAGAAAGCCAGCTACGGCGTTGCAATCCCAGGATTGATCGTCTCAATCACGCTGATTACTCATGTATGTTCCGCGCCCTCACTAAACTACAGTCAGCTAACAAGATACAGTTACCAGCCAAGTACATGTTTGTTCGACTGTTACGAAATACACAGCATCTGACCTCCAACTCTGCGATCCACTGGGGAACCTGGCTAGGCTGCACATTCGGTGTTTCAATGATTGCCTACATCATTGCAAGTGCCATCCCCATCTTCTACCCTCTAATCTCCTTGATCGGAGCACTTATCGGTACCCTCATGTGTTTCCAGACAATGGGTTTCATGTGGTTTTATGACAACTGGGAGAAGCGGACGACATCGCTTACGTGGCTATCAGCTTGTGGCTGGAGTACGTTCGTCATTGCCTCGGGTACGCTGCTGATGGTCGCTGGTACTTATGGATCAATCCAGGGTATCATCGATGCTTATAATGCGGCTGGAGGTTCAGGCGCATGGTCTTGCGCTGATAACTCCAACTCGACTTAGCTGGAGCTACTATAGGCGCTTTCAAGTGTAGATCAATTAATGTACTGTTTGCGTATTTATTTCCATGCAATGCTTCAGCAGTTTATCTTTCAGTCTTGCGTACGCTTACCATTTTTCACTCTCGTGTTGCTGGGCGTCACTGGTGAGCATTTGACCTCTGAAAAAACAATTTGTACGTGAAGATGACCTCGTATTAGTTAAGGGCATCATCAGATGTGTTCTATATTCACATATCTCACTTAACATCAGTCTACTTGTAGTATGTTGCCGAGATTCCGGACTTGCTCATATTCACGCGTCACGTGGCCTTCGCAGCCCCTCCCATTTCAGCTCACATAGTACCTAACCCCTCCAACCCAACCCTGCCAACAACAGCCCATGAACCTAGATAAACATCATGAGCCCAATAGAAAACGAAGCACAAGAAGCAACGGAATCCTTCCATAACCTTTTATTAGACTCAAGGCATGAAGAACCGCGTGGAACTTCTCAACCGTCACCTTCTCTGCCGAATGAGCTCTATCGCATAATCGTGAGCCACGTTGCCAATTTCGACTACAAATCAAGACAAAAGACATTGATCGCACTTTCTCGTTTGGGTGAGCCTTTGGCCAGCTTAGCCGAGGAACATCTTTACAAAGACCCCGGAGATCTCGAAACCATCAGACAACAGCAACAGTTTCTATCCAGCCTCAAGACCAAACCCAGTCGTGTAAACCTTGTACACTCACTCAGATTGCTTTGGATCCAAGAAGAAGAAAACGATCAACTCTTGATCAACATTATTAGCGCTTGCCCCAATGTCGACTTTCTGCTGATTCAGCGTGGCAACGATTTGCGGGATTATTATGTACTCTCTAGCGATCATGTTAAAAGTTTCGGCACGATGCTCAAATCTTGTCGAGGCATCAAAACTCTTTATTACGCTACGATGCTTCGTTGGGTACCTGGAGACGAGTTTGACACCTTGATTGAACTCGGCGATGAGTTATCTGAATTGATTTGCAGCGACTCTCTGGTTCAAAAGTCTTTAAAGCAACTTGAGATGCTAGTTCTGGCTGGACAGTCAGATTGGGTCATCCAGGGCGTTTTACCCCATCTCTCATCCAATCTGACAACTCTTCGTGTCACTCAAGATTGCTCAATGGGATACCATGACACTCCCTTTGTGGATCTATCACGGCAGTGTCCCTATCTTAAAGTCCTTAACTTCAGGAGAACTCTCGTTACTTCAGACGATTTGGAGGAAGCGTGCAAAGCTTGGGGCGAAACCCTGGAGGAACTCGACGTTTCCAGCATTGAAGACCTGCGTGACTGGATCTCACCAACGATTCCTTGCCTGAAAAACTTAAAAATCCTTCGTTTGGGCAGCGGCTGTTTTGTACGCACCGAGAGTATCAAGGCTCTTGCCCTTACAACCGCACCACTGAAAGAAATATGGCTTCAAGATATAGAGCCTTCAACGGATGAAGCCTTGGCGGCAACAGACGAAACAAACGAGGTCATTGCAAGTATGATTGATGCCCACTCGTCGACTCTGGAGCTTCTTTTGCTCCACAATGGGGATGTTGGAGAGCTTGTGCTGCAGAGCTGCAAGAAGGCCAAACGACTACATACCATATCTTTCGATCTGGCTCATTCGTTCCAAGAGGTGGAGGTTGACTTCCTGCTAGATGCATGCGTTGAGTTAAACGATGTTCCACGGTGGTTTGAGGATCACTCAAGTCGTTGGGACGAGTGGGAAGCGCGAATGGTTGCAAAAGAGGAATTTGCGGAAGAATGGGTCAGTCGACATCCAGCCGTACATGGCCTAGGATCTTAGAAGTGCGATGAAGGCTCCGATGAAGTATTGATAATACAAAAGGCAGAATCCATCCACCCATTTCTTTATACGCTCAAATAGTAAATATATACAGTCAAAAGAAGAGCACCGTACCAACTCGGCTGTACTCTTGAAGAGGAAGATTCTATAATCTGTTTCTTATCCTCTAACCTCTTCTTTAGCTTCTTTCGATCGACATCCTGGACGCTGACATTATCCTCAATCGCTAAAACAGCAGCGGCTGCTGCACTCTGCCCCATAATCATATAAACTGGCTCCATGCGGATTGCAGAAAGTGCAATGTGCGATGCACTCATAGTAACAGGATTGACGAAGTTGGTTGCATCCTCTTTCTTGGGGATGATGGATCCGTAAGGGACGCTGAATGGGCCAGGGTTGGGAACATGGATCAAACCTTCGTCGTGAATCCGATCGTTGATAACAACTCGTTCGACTTGATGAACGTCGAGGGTATAGTAGCCGACTGCAACGACAGTATCATTGTCGTAAGGTTTGGGATTTTGAATGTCGACCTGTCTCATGGTGTACAAGCCTTCCATTCTCCTAGCCTCACGGATGTAAATCTCGTAAGGCCAGTTGTTGTTATCCACCCACTCATCCTTCGCATAACCCCATTTACTCGTCTCATCGCGAATGAATTCTGGTACATCCTTGTGATTCGCCAACGTCCACAGAAGTCCCTGCGCCCAGACTCTGTGTTTTTTCGCAGCAACTTTCCGTTCCTCATATGAATATTCAGCATAATTCGACGTTTTGTTGTAGTTCCCGCTAATAAGATCCGTACTGATCTGGCCAGCTGCATTCGTATCGGTCTTGAGGTTCGGCATGAGTTGCCTCGTAAAGAACGGGCCAACGTAGCCAGTCTTGATATATCGAAACAGAATCTCATAGTCAGCCTCCTTGTAGCCGTCTGGCTTGTAGAAATCCTTTTTGTTGTCCTTATGCTTCGTCAAGGATAGTCTGTAGTTGAAGGCTTGCAGACGATGATCTTTCTTGCCGCTGGATTTCTCAGCTGCAATCTTTGTGACAACTCGTCCGACACCTGGAAGCAAACCACTATCAGGATCTCCCTCATCCTTGAATGGATCGATTGCAGCAAGGTGCCGGGCTTGGTTGAAATGGATACCAGCTGCCGACTCATTGAATTCTTCCTTGTCCTCGCGACCAACACGGTATGAGATGCCTGCTGTTGCCATCAAATCGCCTTCATAACCAGCATCAATGAACATTTTCCCTGAGAACGATGACCCGGCAAGGGTTTTGAAGGACTTAATCTGGGATCCATCTTTTTGCACGCCACTGCTCGTTCGAAGGAGAGACTCATTCCGGAACACGGTGATTCCTTCGTCCTTAATCCATTTCTCCAAAATCTCCTCCGCGACCTTGGGTTCAAAAGTCCATTGAACCTTGTCGCCAATGGCTGGGCCGGGTTGCGCTCGGATTTTCTTCGCGAGGTAGTCGTCTCGTGTTTCCCATTTCCAGGCATCGTCGTTATTGTAGTAGTCATAGACTTTGCTGTAAAATTCCCTCGCAATTCCACCAATTGTATCACCATCTTTTGAGTCGGTCCATCCCAAGCCCGAAGTGGTAAGTCCGCCGATTTTCGATGTTGGAAAGATCAAGGTGGCGGTTTTGTTCATGCGAACTGTTTGGATGGCTGCTGCAACCGCAGCGACCGTGTTGCCATAAATAACCACGTCAGATTCATGTGAAACAGCTTTTTGAGATAATGCAACGCAAGCAAACAATGCAATGATATAAAGACAGACAAAACACACGGTAGCCATGATTGGCAGAATGACCTGGCTGCTTCACGCAGCTCAGGGGAAATAAATCGATGTAAGAAAACAAGTCAAGTGAAATAACGCGAAATTTGGGGCTCGGAAGCGGCGCACATTTTGACTTTGATGATGTGTCGTGCTGACGTGCGTGCTAATCTTACGCTGTGGGTCGACAGTCCAACAACGGCGATTCCTTAATTAAGACTTATTAATTGATGCTGATCCCAACTCTCCAATCGGCAAGGGCCGACATGAACCACATGGTCGCACTGATTGGCTCTCCAATCTCACACCAGCGGTTGCCAAGATAACGCTTATCTACCCTTCCGGACCCAAGCTATTGGTAGTTCCAAATGATCTGATCAAGCTTAATTAAGGAGGTGCAGGATTCATGCTGATATTGCGGAGTAGGTAGGGTTAATAAATTATTACTTTTATTCAGTATTCACTACTACTGCTCCTCGTAGGCACATCCCAATAGAGTCACTGCAAATCCTCTTGTGTGACTTCTGGACAGACGATGATATAAATCCTTGGGATATTCAGGCTCCTTTTTAATGGGCGGTGCGATCTCGGAGAAGGGCACGCTCTCAACATCCAGAATTGCTTACATGATCCTGTCAACCATGCATTAGTAAGTCGGCTTATCGTAATGATCAAGCCCATTGATCCAAAGATCGCACGCCTCCTCAATCAGCGGCCTCAATTCATCCTCGACATATTCGAGCTCATCGTATTCATCGTAGGAGTCTTCAAGCAGTTTTACCAATTTGACGATGACTTCAGTGAATTTCAGCCCAGGAGATACCACTTCGGGATCTATAGTGAGGATAATTTTTAGGCCAATTGAATGATGATAAACCGTGCGCTGCTGAGGCTGTATCGAAGTGTTTGAGTAGAAAAATCAGATCTTCACATTGTTACTCGTTCGCGTTAGGCGTTGCGACAAGTCGGTTTTGCTTTTTTCGAAAGAGCCAAGGCCCTGCCAGGTGCTCACACAGGAACCCCAGACAGGAAGCCTTAATAAAGCAATATCTGGAAATAATGCAAATATTATTGAAGTAAATCATTTTTAAGGCTATATGTTATATATTAATAATATAGAGCTGTAGAATGCAACTATTACTGTCACGGCTAAGTCAAGCCCATTTTTCTTATTCAGGATTCGTGAAAATTCCCTGATAAGTTACTTTTTGAACTGCCTGCTATCACGTGCAATACTGCCTAATCCGGTCTGGTGGTCTAGTGGTATGA
>JAADJG010000066.1:0-69457 GCA_012932025.1 Fusarium austroafricanum | reverse complement strand
GATTCTTGACACCCAATTAATACCCTCGTGGTATCTAATATACTTATCGTCCAATCAAGGACTAATCTACATCCGCATCTTTCAAGATATCATCAGCATCTACGCCAAGTTCTGGATAAGTAATCTCCCTGTAACCCACTTATTTGAGCGGTTCGGCCCGTCAGAGGCAAGGTCGCTGCTCTGTGGGGGGCGAAACAAAACGTTACTGAGGTCATCTGAGACTAGATTCGCTGGTTATTCGTTTACAAGCCACGAATAAGTGTGCATCCTGTTGCACAGCCTTCCGATGGGCTCGCTCGCCCCGTTTGAGCCTCAATGAACGAGGCCAAATGGGGAAGAAGAGCAAGACGGGGTTTAGATAAATTCCGCATTTAAGGTGGTGTATGCAGGGTTTGTATATTGTTGGTTTATTTGGGTGTGTGAAAACTATTGTGTAGTTGTTAGACAGCTTTGGTATGAGTACTCGAAATTGAAAGCTCTAAAAAGTACATGTAGTAAGGCCGCCTGATAGCTGAACTTTTAAGATACGATACGATACAATACAATCTATTACGCCCGGCAGCTTATTCAACCGAAAGGGCACACTAGTCACTGATGCTTACGTACATTGCTTACTTCTCATCCTCGTTTCCACAAGCTTATCCTGTGCCGTATACTGCTCAACTTGTGCCCGCATTTCAAATAGCCCATACTAGACCTTACTTTTTCTCCAAACAAGTAGACGGCTAACAATAGCCCTTAAGTAAAACACAGAAAGAGCAGAAGAGCTTCTGAACGTGTACGCTACTGTGTAGTCCACCAGTTCTGACACCTTGTTATCTGGCGTTCGAACTTACGGAACCACTGGGGAGCCTAAAACTTCCTCTTGTCTTCTATCAATTCATCTGATGTAGGCTTTAAATGGATGTTTGCTCTTTCGTCCAACAAGCTCACTCGTGAGATAAGCCTATGATCGATTACCATTTGCCTTTGACGAGACCATTATTTCAATGCTGGGTAATTATATACCTTGGTCTAGCCGTTGTGCCACAGATGCTCTTCGAAATGTTTTTTAGGATGTTTGCTTCGATGTAGTATCAGGAATTACTAGATACCCAATAGCGACCAGCTGCGCTGCCGTACAAAATGCAGATATATATATTGCTACCTCTTGCAAGGCGAGACAGGTACCAGGGTTGCAAACCACTCCACTGAATCCACTGACGGAGGAAGTGGAGTGGATGGACCTTAATCCACGGAGCCCGTCCGTGTAGTGAATCCATTTGCAACCATCGTGGACGTGGAATGGATGTAGTGGATGAGTCCATTACGTCAGCAGTAAGCAGTTGTTAAAAAGGTGAAGCTATTCCCAACTCCTGACCTAATTAAGTACCGCTATTCCCAACCACTTTCTTCTTGGTCGCACTCCGCCACATTCTCAAGCCACGCTGTTGCCCACTCTTGAAGCTCGTCGTCCGTCATGTGAGCCATCTTGAGGTTGTCCTGCTCTTCTGCTACTGAGACAAAGAAAGGGTCTAAATCTCGAATAATACCCGCCCTAAGCCATGAACGCAAGACCTGACAGGTCCCAATAACCTGTGCTTCAAGCCGACTCCGTAGAGGTGTTACCATCCGCCCTGCTGCTGAAAAAAGACGCTCACACTCAGCGGACATGGGCTGAATCGTAAGGAAGTCAAGGGCCATCCGTGACAGGCGTGGATACTTGAACCTTTTCTCGTGCCAATAAGCAAGAGGGTCACGAACCTGGGCATCACCACTCTCATGGTTCGAAATCCAGTGTTGATACTCGTCTTCAAACGGCTCAAGACTGTAGTCACCTTGTGTTGCTGGTGCTGCGCAGCGGTTGTCTTCAAGGTATTCTTGGAATGGATTGCTGTACGTCTTCCGCCGTTTGGGGGCTGATTTTTCGTCATTCACAGCCGTTCGGAGTAAGCTGGTCTCACGATACTCGTAGTGCCATACATCGTGAACGATTCCCTTGGCCTGACGAATCCATTCAGGGTTGCCGAACCACTTGCGGTCGAACCACTTCCAGCAGTACGCTGGATGGAGCGCCAGCCCAGCATAGTAAATGGGCGTTTCGCTCAACAGCTGGTAATACTTATCAAGTTTCTGCCAACCCAAATTGATGTTAATCCTGAAGTGTTCGGGGGCGGGAAAGTGTGCCGCCATAGCTTTATAGCCCTCAAGCTTGCCAAGAGGGAATTCGAAGCCTTGGACGACATCCCAAATATTACCATATGAGCCCATCCATCCACGCTTCCGCTTGCGAATTTGGCCATCGCCTTCAAGCATCTTAATCGTGCATTCATAATAGCCTAGGAGTTGCGAAAAGATCTCTAGAACTTCCCAGTCCTTGTCAGATAACTGGTGTTCTGGTTTGCAAATATATGGCAGCTTGGCGGACTTCTTCGTGGTGCTCCTTTTGGTCTTGTGTTGTTGTTCGAACTCCACCCTATATCGCGCAATGAGCAGTTCAATATAATCACGCAGCTGAAGCGCACGTCGGATCATGTATAATTGCGAAAGCCACCGGGTATCGTTATCCAAAACAACGTCCAATGGCTTCTTAGTCTTGACATTAGGGTCAGGCGACTCGTCGAAGGCGGTCCGCTGGAGCTCTCGAAGCAAGTACGTCAGCTTGTCAGATCTGTGGATAAATACCACAACATTGTGCAATTTGCCCACTGGACCCCTTTTCTGCCAAAGCAAGTGCTCGGCTTCTGATAAAGGCGCCTGCCCAGATAGCTGCCGTTCGAACGCGTCAGCTTTGTGGCCGAAAAGTATGCTTTTGGCCGAGAGATTCAGAGTGTGGCCAAAACAGCGCCCTCGCCTAGCCTTGCCAACGAAGCCCAGCTCTCCACCAATTATCTCCATAGCAGTGTCGTTGTTTTCCGCGTTGTCCAGCGTGAAATACCTAATCTTGTCTTGAATCTGATAGGCTTCGATAACGTCGAGGATTTCGGCCGCGATGTTGGTACCTGTGTGGCTGACGCTGAGCTCGGGAACTCTTATCGTAACCTTGCACGGCTTGTTGTTTTCGTCCCTGAAAAAACAACACACTCCATATAAAGCATGCCGATTTCCAGGCCTCCAGCCGTCAAATGAGATGTGGATGAAGCCAGGCGCCTTGCGGAGTACCTCGACAACCTTCTGCTTGTGTTGGTTGAACGCTGAAGAAACTTTTTCCTTGATTGTCGTGTGGGTAAGGTTGCGTCACGAACCGAGACCGACGGGTTCAAGTAGTCGAATATTTCTCGCAGTTCGTTTTCTTCTGCAATAGAAAAAGAATGGTTCCTGGCGACGATCCAGTTCATTAGAAGGCGTTGAAAGTGATCGCGGTCGAAACGCTTGATAAAAGTGTTCGCAATTGCTTGTTCTCGTGGGTTATGTAAGTCAAGCTTCATGGCCCCCACGATGGACTTCTGCCCCTTCGCCTTGACACTTATAGAATCAGCTTTCTTTTCAGCAGTGCCTTTCGTCTTGTTAAACGGAGCGCGAATTCCATGTTCGGTAAATAGGTGATTATATGCGTTTTGAATGCCATCGGAGTCAAAGTTGCCCGGACAAGGGTCCTTCTTGCGAATGCAGGCTCGACAAACCCATCTGCGCTGCTCGTCCTTTTGGATGTCATATCCAAAAGGCCAAGCCCAAGAAGCAGTTTCTCTGCTTCGTTCGGAGAGTGCCCAGCCACGGAAATGATGTCGAAGCGTTGCTTCGTGTTTTTCTTCGTCTTCGGAAGGGGTCTCAGTCGGTCTCGAGAATGGGGTCCGGGTTGAAGGCGTCGGAGAGGGCGTCGGGGACGGCGTTAGATGGGGAGTAATAAGGCAAGAATCGGACGAAGTCATCAGTGAATAAAAGCTCGCGGTCGTCTCAAAATTGTGTGGAAATAGGGCAAAGCGTAACAAATGTTGCGAATAAAGAAAAAGGAGATTGTCTCTATCGCGCCCTTGAGCTCTAGCCAAGCTACCCCTGACCAGTGGAGTGGATGGATCTTCATTTCGGTGAATTCGGTAATGATAAAATATGGCTTGGTGAGCATATTGACGACTAGCTGGGTGTCTACAGAAAGCATCCTAAAGTTAAGGAAGAATCAAGGGGAAAAAGAGAAAAGAAGAAATAAAGGGAGCTTCCTGCAGCTCTCTAGCTCGCAGAGGTCTTTGGGACCCCGACTCAGCCCAGTACCACATCGAAAAATGAATGAATGATGGCCTACCTTTTTCTTCACTTTGTTGTTTGTCATGCAAAGCTTTACCCGGCATATTGCGATTTATATAGTTCCAATTAGAAAATTCGGCGGTTCTAACGGCACTGCTTTCGTTAATGGCAGCAAATGCTGTGTTGTCAAGAGAGCTCATGATGGTTTGGTTCCAGGGTAGCCGTCAGTCAGAGTAAGCTCTCATACCTAACCTTGCGGGGAGCCCTTAACTACTCCACTTCAAATCCACTCCATCCACTCCACGGGCACTTCGAGTGGAATGGATGGATTACAGATCCACGAGCCAGCCGCCCCCGTGGAATGGATCGTGGATCCACTCAGTGGATCCACTCGTGGATTCAGTGGAGTGGTTTGCAACCCTGGCTCCATCTAGTCTTGGAAGGTACTTCTGATAGTGACCTAGGCTTGTCGCATCAAAAACCGCGGGGTCCAAGGTGCGACCATGTTGGACAGCACCGTCGATGTGCGGGTGATAGTCTGGGAACTGGGACGGTTCAGCCATCCATCGGAAGCCTTGGCCTCTAAAGAATCTCATCATCTCGGGTCCTTGCATCAAAAAAGCGTTGAGGCGCTTGTGATGCATGTCTGCGTGAACGGTTTGTTCCCCAAGGGCGGGGCTTGCAAGTTCTGTCACGGCGTTGATGTAGCGTGCGGCTTGTTCTTTACTATCTTCGATGCCAGCTTCCTGCGTGAGGAAATTGTTAGGCATCCACATGCAGCCACCAGACATGAAAGTTGTGCCGCCAACATGACCTTCCTTCTCCACGAGGATGACTTTGAGTCCTTGATCATGCGTAGCTGCCGCCGCAGCCAAGCCGCCGGCACCGGCACCTATGATGAGGATGTCGCATTTAGTGACCGGCGTTCGTTGATAGTTGAGCGCTTGGTGATGGCGACCAAAGTCTTCATGAGCTGCGGCGCATGCCATTTCTTGTTCATGCGAGGACATGGCAGCTTGGCTTGTTTGTTTGTCGACAGGTCAAATGTAGGCGCGGTTCTTATATAGGCTTATTCTTGCTATATCGGATTGATGCTATCGGGATGCCTTAACTTTATCTTATAACTATACGCACAGCTTTCGCATCACCATCCACCATCTATAGTGGCTACTGAAGCTGCTCAAAATTGGATCTTAGTTATTGATATCGAGAGGAACTACTCTCGCATACTTTAGGCCGCAAGATTGCAGGACACCCGTAACACCAGAAGAAAGAGTGTATACAAAAATGGCCAATATCCATGATACTCTTAGCACGGTATATATGATAAGCACCAGTAGCAATTGGTTACCGCCCATAGATGCGTCCAACCTGCCTTTCTACGATGAGATATGCGGCAGTCGGATCGAGCGGTACGTCTCTATGGTAAGAGTGTCTGAGAGGATCGGAGCATATGAGCTGACAAAGGACATCGTATGCTTCGACATGTTTGGCGATTTCGCCATGTAGAGAGCGCAACCGTTTTCGGAATGTCGCTCTCCCAACCTTGTACGACAGGGCCGAGTCTCCTCCAGAAAACACCAAATGACGGCGATTTTGGGCTTTTGAAACTTGGTGTTCGCGTGTAGTTGGTTACCTAGTTGACACATAGCAAAAAGGAGCCCAAATTGGCTGCTCGAGCAGGCTCATGCCGTCCCAAATTGGCAAACGGCGACTTTTGGCATTGGCCCAGTTTCAGCCGCTAGCCAGGCCCAACTCTGATTGTCACTGTCCAAAACTGAACGCGGCCAATCTCGGCTTTCATGGCAAGATTGTTTGTGGCCGAATATGTGCGATTTGGCGACGTTCTTGTGCGCGTAGTGCCCCGTCAAGTTTCGACCTAAATGCTCACATATGCATGCTATCCCGATGATTGGCCATTAGACATGATCATTCTACGGGGCAAATCGGCAATTTCAGGACGGTCATGGCTGCTGGCCAGATTCCGACGAAGTGACCAAATTCGTTCGCCAGAGCCGAAGCCCGCACGTCGCTACGAGTCTCTACAACTCCGACCGATAGAGCCTACCTCCACGGAGCGTTTACTAGTCCATCTACAATCTACTTACGGCATGGCCTGAATTAATGTATGGAGGATACATCTCAAGTCTATAAAAGAAGAGACAAAAACAAAGCAGGAAAAAAAAAACACAGAAAAAAAAAACAAAGAAAAAAAATCCCCAAGAGAAAGGAGAACTTCAAATATGCTGCAGTTTTGTACACCGGACCGACTCGGGGTTATGGGAGCTCTGCTTCGACCATTCTACACCTGCGGGAATCTTGTATCTTATTTGACCGACTTATGATGGTGGGAGCTCTGCTTCGACCAATGTTCACTTGCGGGAATCTTGTATCTGACCGACTTTAGGTGACCATTCTACACCTGCGGGAATCATATATCTGACCGATTCAGGGTTACGGGAGCGCTGCTTCCACCGTCGTGACCTGCGGTGAGAAAAGAAAAAAAGAAAGGATAAAGTAGATTGCGGGTAAGAAAGTGTTTTAAATAAGCAGAAAAGAAGCGACAGCGCTAAATCGAATCTAGTTAAAATGATTACGTGATGAGCACAAAAGCCGTCAAAAAATCGGCCGCTTCTATTCGCCTAGCTATTTCAGGCTGCCGGGGTCGCATAATCAATCGTGTCGCACTTTTTTGGACTTTTGACAGATCATGTCATTCAGTATGATGTCCAAACACAACGGCCGGTACTCCGTACTCGGGAACTATCTGGCTTGTCGTCCCATCTTGTCCAGCTCAATCAAAAAAGCCGATTTTGGAGTCGCTGGTATGCGGGCGACAGTTCGTCTTTCCTAGTTGTCATGTTTCCTCAGGCTGTGAAGACCATGCCTGGCTGGAACCCCATCACGCAGCACCGCAGCGGCTAAAATAGACTTTTAATTGCCCATCTAGTGGCCGGGCCTTGAGCTCTTGGAGGCATATTTCTCTTGTTATATTATGTATATTTTTCGTCTGGGGGGCCGTTGGCCCCAAAAAGTCTCCTACTAGAGCACAGGACGCGCTAAGTTAAACTATCTACAATCGTTGCCGTATTGAACATCAATACAGTTGAGGGGTACTCTCTTGGTTAAACAATAGGAGGAATTCTTAACAGAATACCCTTTGGTCGGTGTGTGTCAGGCTTTGTTTTGAGCAGAATCTTCTTCTTCTTGAGATTTGCCATGTTAAATTGGACTAACGGTTGTTTAGGTATCGGTTTAAAAGTGGACAGTTAGGTGAATAGCACTGACCATTGTAGTCGCCATAGGCGATTCCGATCGGCTCTGCGGCTGGCTCAACACAGAATAGTGCGCATGTCGGGAGCGTTTCCGTTTCTTTATTATAGGCCTGACGACAACTCTAGAAAATTACCCGTGTCCAGATCCAGAATCCGGCCCTTGGAGAACGAGGGCGGCGGATTTTGATGAGTCGCCTGGTGTACTACAGTCCAAGGCTGCGAACTGTAGCCGCTTTTACCTATAGTGCAATCCTTAACAAGACCTCCAATTCCAGTCCAGCATCTTTCAATGTTATTTTAGAAGACCTTGGTTGGTACCAAGTCGACACGAAGGGCCTAGTAAATTTTGACGGGCTTGAAGCAAAGGTGCTTATGGGAACTATGCCTGGGGGACGGTCGATCGTCCAGTTTTGGTCATCCCAAGCCAGAATAGAGTGATCCTCGGAAACTCTCGCGATTTCCTGCTGAAGTCGATAGAATGCCCGATCGTCTTCTCCATACAATAGAGGCATGTTCACATCAAAGATTCCCAAAAGGGAATACGCGATATCCTCTCGACGAGTGGTCTGCCGCTGAGACGCCCAGAATATGCGAGTAGCGATACTAAAAGAGTCAAGGATTTCCCTAATTACCAGGCTAGAGGAGCACCTCATACACTTGGATCGGGCCTCAGGATCGAACACGCAGCCGGGAGAGGAGTGGCGAGTCAGAGCCCTTTCGTCGATTCCAGTAATTCCAGATATGCGCTTCGCCAGCGACATACAATCACCAAAGAGCGTCCAGTTTTTATCGTAGAACTCCACCTTCCGCGGCGCCAGTAATTCTTTCAGCGTCCAGCCTCGGGTGAACCATCGGCAACCTTTGAGGGCTTCAGTTGCCACTTCCCCATTGTTGTTGGCGACTTCGAAATCTGCTAGGTATGTGTAACAAGCTCCCGAGCCTTCGTACCAATTAAACATGGAATTAATTGCTTCCGAAAACTCAGCACTACTTGACTTGTCTATACAGCACGTATCTATCCATATATACTGGAAGCCTTGCTGAAGGGCTCTTGCGCAACTGTCTCGAACCTTGACCAGGCCCGTCTTCTTGCATCTCAAGAAGTGAGCCTTGCCGTGCAAAACATCCTCGTAAAGGATCTCTTCTTCGCCCCATGTGTGCGGCAGAATGGCATACTGTGAACCTGGGCTCCGACGAAAGTTTTGAGCTCAAGCGTGTCGGTGTTGAGAAGTCTCATGGTGGAGAAACGGCCATGTAAGGCTTTGTGCGAAGAACGATTTATTGGGCTAGGGTCCCCACCACAAGACCGAATCGTAGACTTCGGAAGGGAAAGTAATAGAAACACGCAAGTGATAGCCGCAACAAATAGGAGAGCTTGATCAAAGAATCTTAGAATCTGGAAGCTGAACGGGCTCCGTCGTCTTACATAACTGTAGAAGGGCACCACTCTGTTATGCAGTTGTTTCAGTCACTAGCAGAGCGGCATCCCCCTCCGATCTTCGGCGCACAGACCAGTTAGAGCCTCTCGCGCCGCCGAGTGACTCACCGAGCATCACTGCATGGTCAGCCGCCCGCCACCAAGCCCTTTATGGTCAGTCTGTGCTAAGGGGCTTTTATGGCTGCAGCCGGTTAAGCAAGTCGAGGGTTGACAGGGTTTCCATTAAAACCGAAAACGGCCATCCACCAGCCAAGGCTGTTTTCTCCCTCCTCGGAGAAGGAATAAAAAACCAAGGCTCTGGAGTTTCCGAAGCTGACTTGGCCGCAATGCGATGGCCTCCTCGAGCGACGCTAGACCTGTCATAATAATGAAGTTTCAAAGGCGCCGTGAGGAAAGGATACTCTTTATGGAGGCACGTTTGACTGAAGAAGAAAGAGAAACTTCGATTGCTGCTCCGTTCCTCACAAGTCACAAACCGGAAATTGCTATACATTTCGAAGAGCGTGGTCTTCTACATGGTTGACATGGATCTTCATGGAAGAAACGCGGCGCGTTTCGTGTGCCTGCTTTTGAGGCCAAAATTCGAAATGCACGCAGTTCTAGAGCGGAAATTCGGGATAGGTTAATAGAAATTCTGATTGGTGCGGAAGTGAAACGCGCCGCACTCCTACTCTACATGCTTGAGTATACCTGTCAAGTCGAGCAGCCATTTTCTGTATGTATCTTACCCTGTACCTGCCACTACAACAAGGACAGTGGCCATATCCCTGATAATCATGCACTGCGTAATGGCCACAATCAAATTGCTTTTGGCTGTTTTCAGTAAATTTACATTAATAGCTTACTGACATTGGGCCTGCACCACATTGTAAAATTTAAAAGTCTCAATTTAAAAGACCGCGCTTTAGCTCTTAGAAGAAGCCAAGATTGTCAGCTCATATACTCTTCTGACGATCTGGTATTATCTACATCTATAGACAGGTCATCGTCTTCGCCAGACGTGGAATTATCAACGCTAAACGGCGGAAAGAACATAGCAGGTGCTGGCAGTGGGACTGGCGTTAATCTCCTGATACGCCTCGACAGATACTCAATCTCAATAGACGGTGATTGCTCGGTTACTTTTGTTTCTGAACGGCCAGGGATAGGACATGAAGTTAACGTCGCCGCCCTTTGATCAATGGTCCCTTCTATGCTTTCGTTGGGTCTTCTAGTCTGAGGTTCGGAAGTCCGTGGGTGGATATCTTGTTTGGGCCGCTTCGTATCGACAACCACCATAAAGTGATCATCGGGGAGAACGCCGCCAAGTCCACAGGGTTCCAAAGGCTGCTGATGCGACATGTGCTGCTGCTGATCGTCGTTCCAAATCAAATTCAGCTCGATGTCGCTGGCTTGTCTACAGTTAGTGTTTATCAGATCCTGATCTTTGTCATCATTCTCATGCGTGGCTGAGGTCAGCTGACGTAGGCTCTGGTCTCGACCTGTTAATGGCCTATAGCTTATGGAGGACCCAGGTGTTGTTTGTTGAAGAGACCGAACGAAGTCTGATGATTGCTGAGGATCCTCCCGGTTTTGGCCGCTCCAGGGCATGCGAATGGTTGGTGATACATCAACTGGATCACCCGATAAATCAGTGCAAAAAGGTACGCCGCTGTAGTATGTGATAGCACCGTCGCGGCGTTGCAATTTGCCAACCGACCCTCTAGAGTAATTTAAGCCTAAGCCTGAATCGCCAGGATTATAGTCGTCTACGGCTATAGGCGAGCAAACCGACGCATCCTGTGAAGTGTTCGCATCTGATGATCCCTCGCAAAGAAACAGTGGCTTGTAACGGAAACTTTCAACTCGAGCGTAAAACTGCGGATCAAACGCAGACACATTCTTATTTAAGCCTCCGGATTGGGATTCATTGCTAATGAACGGGCTCCTCTTCTGATGCTCACGTGTCTTTTCCGAACCATCGATATTATTGACAGGAGGACTTTCTTGCGAATCGTGGATAGAGATGTGGCTACTGAACTTGGTATCTTTAGATCCGCCTCGCCATCGGATTTTATGTCCGTCAGTAGATAGCTGAAACCTGGTGCTGATTTCTAATACGGCAGAGCGAACGAAGTCAGGAGTTACGTTGATGAAGTGGAGCTGGGCCAAATTGTATAGCAGGTTCAGAGACACCCAGCCTTCAGAGTCTAGGTGGATGTCCTGGATACTCTGCTGTCCAGGCAATATGTCGGGCGACAGTAGGTCCAAATGTCGGATATAGTTCATATTCTCAGACGGAATCTGAGCACGATCAGGGTCCAGATCACAAGGTCGCGTTGGTCGCTGCTTTGGAAGAAGCGGGAGTAGGGGAAACGGCTTGGTAGACGAGACCAAGCCTTTACCATTGCCTTCTGTCTCCATGTTGTCCTTTTTGGGATCAGAGGCCGACCCATGGGCACTTAAATGGCATTGACCTTCCCAAGCACGAGATTGCTGTTCTAGAGGGAGGAATCTGGCTTCCCGGATAGGCTCAGGTTCATGAGTGGGTAGTTGGTAGGCGGATGATGAGTCCGCCACCTGTGTATCCGCTACAACGCGCGCCATGATAAAGCTGCTACCCGGCCGCAGTGGCGACATTTTTGAGATATCGGCACTGTCACTTCGGCCTGTGAAGAACTGTTCAAGGCGACGAACAACAAGACTCTTCCGCTCCTTGTCTGTCATGATTACATGCTGCGGGTACAGCCCGTCAGGAACATCTCGTAGATAGCCGTTGACCTTGCCCTTTGATGATGTGGTTGAAGGCACGATGGTTAGGTAAGACGGCGTTCTCGAAGACTCGTCATCGGCCGACATGGAGGCGTAGGCGGAGTCAGCCGGCCGGAGGCTGGAACTTGGAGAGGAGGGAGCTTGGCTGCGCTGAACTCCAGATTTGGAATATATGTGATCGCGATTGTGGGGGGATATCTTTTTCCTTTTCTGCGATGATGACGCCTCTGGAGATCCATCGAGATCCGTGGCAAGGTCTCTCAGTATGGTTTCGAGCTCTCTCTTTTTCTTTTGGGGCAGCCCATAAAGCTTGATCTCAAACAGCTTGTCTTTATGTAGCAAGGCCGGACCTGGTTGCTTATAGCGCTTGAGCTCCTTCCTTAATTGTTGAATCTCGAGCGTTAGGTCGTCGATGACGCTGCGGTAGTCATCGGAACTACTGCTGTGCGTTGTGGTAAGCCCAGTAGGGTCGGCCTGATACCGAGTATACAAGTGTAGCTTCTCTGTATCCAATAATTTAGATTCTTTTCGGGAGGAGAGATTAACTACAAATTTGCATTAGCCTCTTCTGAATTACTACAAGTCCGCTATAGGTAGTGCATACCATCTACGGGATTGTTGTTGGCGGTCGCATTGAGGCTTGAGCCGTTATGCCATTCTGATGGGTCGCTTAGCACCATCTCATGACTGCCGCTGAAGGAATCTAGATGGAGAAAAAAATCGGTGGGTGGTGGCGGGGTTTTCTCTGGACTGCTTTGATTTAAGGTCATCTTGGCCCCAATAAGCACATGGGACGCGGAGCGAGACCCTAATTGGACTGCTTAATTGTCGATGTTGCAAGAATTGCGAGTATAGGTTACATGATAGTAAGACTTTCACGGTTCGACGACCGTGTAATCGGTCGGGAGACGTGTAGCAACGGTCGAGTGTCCTGTAGAGCAATGAGGTGGTGTTAGCAACATCGAAAAAACATCCACTTATAGATGAAACAAGACGAGGAGAAGGAATCGAGCTGTCGCAAAAGCATCGTAAATAGGATCGTTGCATATGTAGTGGCGAGTCGAATGTGTCATGCTAGCTTTGGGGGAAAGCCTCGACAGTCATTGATATGCTTACCCAAACGAAATAAAAGCTATAACTGGCGACAGCGAGTTGCAGAAATTTTCCAGAGTATAAAAATTTGCGTCATGTAGGGGTTGTTATAGTTAAGTCTTGTGCGATTTAGTAGCCGATGAATGAACTCAAATAGAGATGGGAAAATAGTGTCGTAATGAATTGAAAGCTTCCTTGCAACTTGTCAAGTCAATAGTCTGGCCCAGAGGTCGCTAAAGCTGCTGCGGTAGACAGTAAAAAGGTTGATATACCTGGGGTTGAATACTGATAGCCGTATGGCGGCGATAATCATAAAAATTGCCGTGACGATCAGTCGGTGTATCGTGGGCGGTGCCCTGGGGAACGTACGAGAACGGAAAGGATGTGAGGTTGAGGGGCCAAACGTCGCCAGCAGAGATGAGTTAAAGGGGTAGGTCACTCGTCCGTGTAGACGTACTAGTGGGATAAAAATGGGGACTCTGGTAACCCAAGAGCCCGGATCCCCGATGTGCCGCGAGCCTATCGTAGCGTTGAAGATACGTTCTGTACCTATCAAGTGCGTCGGAGCCCGACTCCGTCATCTCAAAGACTCCCTTGCATAAAACAGTGGGGCAGCTCATCTGACAAGACGCAAAACGTCGCTTGTCGCGTTGATATTTCCGGAGTACAAGCCTTTATTTTAGTCAGTGGTAATTTTCAGTTGAGGCTGTCAACATGCGTCATCTCGCTTTTCTTCTATTCACTTAACGGTTTGGGCTTCTGAAGGATTTGGGGGACATATTGTAACCGAACATCTTTTCTTAATAGATATTAGTACTAACTGTTAATTTCAATATTAGGGATAATGTAAGTCTTTCAGCTATATAACGCTAACTCTACTATATCTCAACTACTAGACTTGTTGTCTCTTTATGCAACTTATTTAACTTGTTTTAGCTACGGACTGTTGATACAGTTGGAGGGCATTTTTATTATTGGGATGCTTCACTCCCAACCCTGAGCTTCACATGAGTTCGTGTCACCTCTCGGGTTAAGAGATTAAAGTGAAATCGGTGTACGCGTTTATTCTTTATCGTATTAGCTCCAGGAGACTGACAAGGATACAGTACGGGTTTAAACGCAACGAGATTGGCGCTGGTGTAAGCCACGAACAAGGGTGTAACATTATTTCATAAGCAGCATTTTGACAGGGTTGAGTCTTGAACCGAATCGATGATCGAATATGGTAGAGAAAAGAAGATATAAGACATAAATCGAAATCAAAATGGAATTGATACTCGCTAGCAGTTGGTTACGCCCTGGACTACGATTTTGTCTACTTTTTATATGCTTATCTATTATGGTTGATTTTTGGCACATTTTTAATTGTCATTTTCTAGTCGACGCTCGAATTTGACAGATATTCACGATTCTGCCAACTCTATCCCTACTTACATTACTAATATCTCTAGCGCTATAAAGCCAACCGGACTATCACACGTGGAGCGCTCCGAAAAGTACCAACATAACGATACGGCGAGGCGTCTAGTGTGATAGGCGAATCATGAGACCAGAGCATTCTTTTAGGAGACACAGAACCATTCCCGTGATCATGCCAGCACGAGTTTTACGTGAGAGTAAGAACCTCATACATATATACGCCAACATAAATAGACAAAAGAAATAAATGGACTATCGATCTTCGCCTCCCCATTCTTTCGTTTATTTCCCCATATAGTACTTTAATTGTATGCTGCGCCAGGGGAAATAGCCTCAAGCTACGATATTTTATTGAGTCCCCAAACGTAACGCTGGGCCTCTGCGGCTAGATACTCGTGAATGAGCGAGCAGTCGCAATCGGCGTGTTGTAAAAGCTTCATCTTAAGCTCCTGGACCTCACAAGTCAGGTTGGCTATGCAGTTGGACAGGTCGTGATTGGTTTGTTCCAGCTCTTGCTCCTCTGACTGGACACTTAGCATATGTTCTCGCTTCTTAGCTCGAGATTTGCCGGCCGCAATACGATTCCTTTCTTTTGCATGCTGGCTATGATTCTTGCCCTGTTGGTCCGAGTGCTCACTACCAGGGTCGTCGTGGGTACTGCAAGGTCTGTTTGAACAGCCAGTACCTCCTCCCGTAGCTGTATTGGCTTTGATGTCTCGAGAGGAATCTCGTCTCAAACATTTGCGAGTTGAATTTTTATTTAAACAACGCTTCCGCTTTTGACGCTCTTCCTTTTTTGCCGTTAAGGACGGACACGGGATGCCTAACTGGTGAGGTGTTTTGGGAAATGGCGTCTGAAAGACTGAGGGTGTAGCCGTGAGGGTAGTGGCAGGATATGGATCATTCCAGTGGTCCAGGGAGCTGGTTGGGGAGGTGGGCATGGAATCATTAAAAAGGCATTCACCCTGCTTGTAAACGCTCTCCAAAATGCCTCCTTCCGTCGACTGTGGAAGGGCTCGCTGGTCCATTGAACACAGTTACTCTCAAAAAGGGATTGGAGGAAATGGGTAGCATATTAGAAACGCCGACACCCAGCTTATTCCTTATGGAATCGACTGCCATAGATCCCTCTTCATCCACCACGTAGTTGCCTGGTAGGTTGATTAGACATAACAGCTCGCAGCGGTGGAATGAAGAGCTAAGAAAACCGTACCGTGCCTTTTTAATTTTTTTATAGCATTCAGAATGATGATTGACGTGATGTGTTTATAATAGTGTCGTTATTGATTTAGAATTATTTTAAAGGAGCTGGACAATATGAAGTGACTGATGTCAGTCGCCGATAGAGCCGCAATTAAGCCAGGCGAGAAATCGTCTGTTCGCTAGTTTATGTAGAAAATAGACTGATTATGGCGTCACCAGGAGTAAATCTTGGGCAGACTGCCCGTAGTGGGAGGGGTTATAACCCCTCTTGATGATGACCTCACCATTTACGTCATGGGGCTGGCTGGCTTGCATTGTAAAAATCTCACTGCCGAAATAACAGTAAATCCGATTACCCGATTAGGGGATTAAACTAGCAGCGACTGCCAAAGATGGGGGATATTATAGTCCTCTCGCCCTGCCTATGCCGCTCCTTATGACACGCAGTTAACGGTCTCGGCGAAGGTGATGGTGGTGAAAAGGCCGAGGCGGATTCTTAGGGAGCAACCTGCAACAGCCTTTTGGCCTTGAATTCTACTTTCTCAAACTAGGGGGCGCCATCTTGACTGTGAGGGGTTCGGAGTGATGGTATCAGCGTGGCTTCTTTAACCTCCATTCCCGTCGTGAAGCCCTCAGATACCATTGAAAAGGGGTGTCGCAGATGCTTTAGGTAGCCCGCTAATGGCAGAAGGCGTGACAATCGCCAGGGCCCAGCTCCAGATTTGAGGACATCACAGCATGCAGGGATACGCATTTTAATGAGCCAGTAAGTATACGCGTAGGGACGCAGCTCTCCGTCTTACAGAAACAGATAAGGCATGAGCAGGCTGTCACAATACAGCAAAGCCTGCCTCCTCTAGTGTCTCGTCCTTTGAGAACTTTGGACGCCCCTGCATAGCGGATGGCAAAAGGAGCAAGTGCTCCAGGTTCTCTTCTGCCTTTCTAAGCTGATACAACGATGTTTCACTGACATCTTTATCTGTAACGGAGCCGGAAATAGAGTCCTGGGCAATCATGGTGGGTGAAAGGAAATTGACAACATCACCGAATGATCTGCCAAGCCTTTCGTACTCCTCTGGGTCTAGAGCAGCGCCTGTTTCAATATTGACATTGATGTTCCACTTCTTGGCCAGATAGCGGAGAAGGTGGAGGGCTTGCTCGGCAATGTGATGACAAGGCGTCATTTCTGCAAGTTTAGCGATACCCTGCCTGACAGCCTCAGAGAGGTGAGGGTCAGTCCTCGCTGCCGTGTCTAACTTGTTTATCTGCACCGTTCTGCCCATGAAGGCAAGGTGCATGATGGATGAGGCCAGCGCAAAGTATGGCACAAAAGACGGCGCCCACTTCAGTGTGTATAGCCGCGAATAGGTTGTGAGAAAGCCCTGTATAGCATTCGCAGCCTGTAAACAGACATCTCGTGGTAATATATGAGACCCAATAATGCGTAATTTGGCAAAGGGACGGAAGAGCAGCAGGGTCGCATAATGGTAGTACATGCTATAGCAATAATTAATGGTTGAAGCTACTTCGGTGAAATGCTGTTTCTTACTGCGTAAACAGCACTGCCGGAGTGAAGTTGTGGCCGAGCCGTAGGACTTCGGGCACTCCGTTGTACCAGTCAAGGTACTCTGTATAGATACCCAGTAAGGCCTGTGCGGTTAGGGACGTTGTAGGTGAATGCAGAAGGTATAGAGACTTGTGAACCAGTTCACTCAGCTCGCAGAGGCACCTATATACCGACCGCTCATTCGATGGCTGCTCATATTGTAGCTGCAGTGGGGCACCTAAGCCAAGTCAGCAAGCTGGGCGAAATATATCGTCTCTTATGTGTGAAGCTTACTATCGTCTGTGTAAGGAACCCAGACTAATGCCTCAATATCTCTTATAACAGCAGGCTTAGATGGCAGGTGCGGGGAATAGGAACAATTAGGGAATGAACCGGTGACCAGAGAAGACGCACTAGGTAAATATCATTTGTCAGCCTTATGGTTATTTACTACTTTTGTTGGGCAGCGTTCGTACTTATCTAGAGAAAATGCGCCCCAGAAAGTCGCCAACTGAACAGCAAGCTCCTCCTGGTCTCCCTTCTCGGGAGGACGATGCAGGCACATCTCAAAAGCCAGCCGTATGCTCTGGCCTGCATAGTACCGACTCTCTGAGCTTCGACCAGAGCTAGCTTCTCGAATAGACATTATTCCCAAGGCTTGGATTGTCGTCAGGGAGTGATGGTCCGTCTCCTGGTCAAACAGTCGCTGCGACTCCTTAAAAAAGTGGTCGCCTGCCGATTGTGGAACTTCAGAATTACCTCTGGTAATGAGATTGGTGGAAAAGCGGCAGCCAAGGGCAAGCAACGCATTAACAAGTAAGGGTGAACAATATCTGTGTCTTCCATCGCGAAAATCTTGAAGGAAATGCTTTTTGCTAAGAGGTGCGAATACTGGATACTCCCAACAGAAGTACAAAGCAAGAAGATGTAGTATCAAGTTGACGTCGTTGGTAATGGCGGTCCATGCCGAAAGATGATGCTCCCATTCGCGTTGGCCTAAAGTAAATGGAACATGATCTAGCCCATGGGATTGGGGTAGTCCATCAGGTATATGGTCGTTCTGCATGCCCTCGGCCCATGATGCATTCCGAGAGTGTGACGGCCCTCGACGATTTTCCGAAGAGCTCATTACTTTCGGGTCAGGGTTACTACTCGTGGCGTTCCCAGGTCCCAAGCTTAGGGGACAAGATGCGGCTGCCGAAGTACCGCCTGCAGACGTAGAGGCGGAAGCGTCACTGAGGTTGGCGTTATGGCTACCTGGCGTGGCAACGGCAGACAACCCACCACCACCTGAGGGCAGCGCCCCATGAAGCCAATCAGATAGGTTTTCAACGTCTTGTCTCTTGCACGGTCGTGTCTTTAACGCCGATGCCACTTGTAGGAGAAGGTCGCCGTCATCCCCCTGCGGAATAGTTATAGCACCATCAGTGCCTTCGCGAAGTCTGCCGAGGATGGCATGCGAGTCTTGTTCTGGTAGATTCATCAGAAGGTCGTAGAGCCGTTCGTAGATATTAACCTTTTCCTGTATTTCATCGTGCTTGCGCTTTAGGTCAAACAGATCTTGATCGGAAGCCTGGTAATGGCACTCGAGACCTTTGTTGATACAAGCCTTGCATTTTGGACGTTCGCCACAACACTGCGTGGGAGAGATAGCGGGTTAGCGGGCTGAATCTGTCCGATTACTCACAAGAAATATAAATAAAAAAAATATCGAGCTTCGCACGCACTTTGGCCTTTCGTTTCCGACACGGTTCGCAGGCAATTTTTGTTAGATTGGCGCGGTGAAGGAGACGAGGTTGGAGCGATGGTCCTTGACTGGAGTAAGAACTAGTCCCCCCAGAACTCGGCCCTGGAGCTGGTCGAAGTTTACGAAGTTTGGAACCACTCAGAGGCGATTGGTTGTCGCTAATAAACGGGTGTGAAGATGAGGAGGACATGTGTGAGTATGCAGAAATTCTGACGTGAAATCATGCGGAGGATGACAAAGGGATAAAATAACGTCATAAGAGGGGTAGACAGCGTCGTGCCAAGAATTTAAAGTACAACAGCGGTTCAGAATGACAACCAACCGCGCCCCGAATATTAATCCGCGAGGCCCACTTCACCACCTTAACTATCTGCCGCAGGGTAGGCATGATCTTGTTAGATTGGCAACTAGGAATGGGCTCCATGTTCCTTCATCACAATATTATTCTTGTATACCGAAAAGGAGGGGGAATTGAACCAACCCCTCCCTGACAGACTGATCAGAGAATCAAGTCGACAATCAATAACATCACCACGTTCTGGCCCACATCTTATTCACTTGCGTATCCAACAATTAAAAGTCTCATCCGCTTACCAGCCATATGCGCGGTCTAGAACCTCGCCACCATATGAGATGAAAAAACCAGTTTCGAGAATAAGAGGTTCACGAATGACATAGAGCTTTATCAAGCCTTGGATCGCATATCACGTATTAAATATATCAAATGTTATTTGAAATCCGGGATCTTTATTGATTGATTTGTTTTGATCTGTGGGCTGCGCTGAATGGAAACAACGACGCCCTGTGTATTGCCTAATAGCAGCTGTTAGATTAGAGGCTGGGAATGGGATCCACCTTTCTTTAGCACAATATGATCCTTGAATCCGGACAAGGAGCGGAAATTGAACCAAACCCTTCCTGATAAACGAATGAAGAAGAAAAAGATAACAATCAAGTCCACGATTAACAAGATCACGACATTCTAGTCCACGCTTCGAGACACTCACACCAGCGTATTTGTGCGTTATCTAGCAGTAGTTTTAAAACTCCTTGTTTGGCCCTTACGGGTGGATCATTCAAGCCACCCGGCTAAACTTCCAAATTGAGCTAGCGCATAAGAAGTTGTCACTTGTGACATCATAACATCAGGGTGAGGGACACATTTTTGTCGTCGCACGGTCCAGGATTTAATCAATACAGCTTTTCCTTAGGATTTGCCTCGCCGCTGGCTTCCAGTTGCGAGTGGAATGCCAACCTCTGTTGGCCAGCCCGACATGGCCCGTAATAATGTATCACGTTCACGGGCCAATCAACCTCTGTATCGTCTTATAGATGACATAATTCGGTCTGCTGGAGAGCCTGCCATACTACGGCAGATGGTCCGTAAGTGAGGCTGAGGTTGTTTATCAGCAACAACTAACGACAGGAAGCATCTGGGACTAGGATCGATTGGCCAGTTGAAGACCTAGCAACATATGAGGCTCGATGCCATTCGATAACCACACTGCAGGTTAATAGCATTGCCGATTTTAGCCCTCTCGACTTTGCTGGTGCAGTTGACGATTGTTCTATATGTCCTATATGCATGTTTACCATTACGAGTCCGGTTGTAATACCATGCAATCATATCTTCTGCTTCGAATGCTTATAGAGGCACTATGAGATCAGCCAGACCTGTCCTATCGATAGGAAGAAATTCCGGGCAAATCGAATTCGGCTCTCAAAGGATATCGCCGAGCAGCTTGGCAATCTTATTGTGTTTTGCCCAAGCTATCCTTGTGGATGCACCAAGCAAACGAGACGACGGGACGTGCTCACTCATGCTTTGAACTGTTCTCATATGTGCTATTAGTTTCCATGTTCCCTGGGTCTAGCTATTAGTTATGTATGCTCCTACGAGCTCGTGCTTCAGTACCAATCGATCATACAAGTTTTAAACTATTATTTTCTTGCAAGGCGTAACCGCATCCCTCCCTCGCTTGGCCGCCTTTATCATCCGCCTATGACTCCTTAGGTGCATACCTGATGGGTTCCGACATCGAGATGTTCTTGTTGGGACACGAAATCGGTCGGCACTGTAAGCGGTCGCGTAACCTTGCAGCAATCAGGGCAAGACAACATGCGGGAGACATATAAACGTGCAGAACAACTTGAAAAAGGCGGAAACACCATCACGATGCCTTAGGTATCGTTCACAAATAACCCTTTCACATTAAGAGCAAAAACAAAGACCGAAGCACGAAAGGCAACAGATACCAGACGTCAAGCAACAAGACCGCCGCATCAGGCTCGATCGACCTGACTGTGAGTACTGCTGGCACAGCGCAGACGGCGCATGGTGCTACCAGAATGCGTAGGCAGCTATTCAAAGCGGCTCGACAAGCTGCTGCCCGGCAAACACAAGCGCACACTATATGACGCCCTGAAGAGGCGCGGATCTGATATCCTGGTGCAACTACGAACGGGAACGGCACGTGTCAACAGGTATCTACACAGGATAGGCGCATCAGAGACAGATATATATGACTGCGGCCAGGAAGAAGAAACGGTGGATCATTTCCTCGTCCGATATCCATGGTAGGACGAGCAATGAGAACACATGCGAAATTTCGACCGGGAAACGATGGGTAATCTATCATTCTTCTTAGGAGGCAAGACGGCAGAGAACGGGCATAAGTAGGGGCCGAACCTGGCAGCAGTGCGAGGAGCGACCAAGTTTGCGATAAGCATAGGTCGTTTGAATACCATGTAGGCATAAGAAAATAAGATATGCTGATAAACTAAATGATATAATTTAGTAAGGACTAATATCGTATAGCCTCTGGTAGATAGACTAGGTTTAACTGCTATAGATGGGACGCTGAATAATTGGAGAATTTGGCCTTCAAGTAAGCCCGTCAGGGGACAAGCGAGGCAGGGAAATGTAGCGAAGAGTAAGATTGATGAGGGTTGAGGGTGTCAGGGTCCGAAATCGGAAAGAATGTAATAGCACTTAACGTTGTGGGCTCTATGAGGCGTATCCTCACGGGCAGAATAAATTCATTTCATTCATTTAACTTCCCATGCTACCTCGCACTTCTTGGGAAAGCGTAAAGCAAGATACTATGCTCGGTCTCCTTGGATAGCCCAGCTCGTTTCGATCACAGAATCTTTAATTAAGGAACCCCATTGGTGGTTTTTTCTAGTACCACTGCAGTATTTCTCTGTACTTTTATCTGTGCGCAACACCCGGTAGTTGGCAAGGAGATCTGAAAGGAAAGAGAATCTTTACCCTTATTAGATTTGCTCCACTAACGTGACAACTATTCCTTCGCTTGAGGGAGAGCCTCCTCCACAGGGGCACGAAGACATGGCAGGGCAGAGATTACCAAACGACCATCGACTTGGTTCTAGCCTCCGAAGGGCTTGCGGATGCAATCATCAGATACGCAGTATACGGCACGGAGCACGGATCGGACCGCCGGACGATAGAAACGGTGTTCGACGTCTCAGTTCCAGCGCCAAAACAAGAGGAAAGACTGTTGTTCAAGAACGCCCCCTGGAAGGAGATCAAGGGAAAATTGCAGACACGTTGATGAATAACCGAGGGGAAACACGTTATAATAGACAGTGGACAGGTTGATGTCGGCTGTCCTGGAAGCGGTACAGGCTTTGACACCCAGAGCCAAACTGTTGCCATACACAAAATGGTGGTGAAACCATGTCCTCACCCAGCTGCGGCATGTTCACACGTATTGGGGGAGCCGTGCTCGAGCCGCAAGGCGTGCCGGGTAGAACTCTGCTGGCCTCGGAGAAACGTCGAACGCTTCAGCAAAGCAGTACCATGATCCCATCCGACAACACAAGAACAACCACTGGAAAGAGTTTCTAGCGGATAACGACAACATCTGGAAAGCAGCCAAGTATATGAAGTCTGGGGACGATGCGGCTTTTGGGAAGGTACCCCAACTCGGTAGGGCGGATGGAACAAAAACGACAAATCATCGAGAGCAAGCTGAAGAGCTTCTTACCAAGTTCTTCCCGCCACTATCAGACAACATCTAAGACGAAGGGCTGCAGTATCAGAGAGCCCCTGCAACAATGCCAGACCTGACTTTGGAAGAAGTGGAGCGCCAGCTATGGGTGACGAAGTCACTGAAGGCCCTGGGTGAAGATGGACTACAAGCGAATTGTCTGGAAGCGGGTCTGGCCATCGGTCAAACACGATGTCCTCGACATCTTTTAAGCATCACTAAAAGATGGCGTTATACCAAGACAGTGGAGACATGCTCGAATCATCCCACTCAAGAAGCCAGGCAAAGATGATTATACGATCGCGAAAGCCTGGAGACCGATCTCGCTTCTCGCTACGCTGGGCAAGGTGCTGGAGTCGGTTGTTGCCGAGAGGATCTCCCATGCGGTCGAGGTTCACGGGCTTCTTCCGACCAATTATTTCGGTGCGCGCAAGCAGCGGTCGGCAGAGAAGGCGCTCGTACTTCTACAGGAGCACATCTTCTCGACATGGCGGTCACGTCACGTCGTGAGTTTCATCAGCTTCGACGTGAAGGGCGCATACAACGGCGTATGTAAGGAGAGATTGTTGCAGCGGATGAAAGCAAGAGGGATCCCTGAAGGGATTTTACGCTGGGTGGATGCATTTTGCTCCGAACGAACCGCGACCATCATGATTAATTGACAAAGCTCCGAGCGCTGGCCTCTACTGCAAGCAGGACTTTCACAAGGATCGCCCTTATCACCAATGCTGTTCCTATTCTTCAATGCGGATCTAGTGCAAACCCAAATCGACAGGAATGACGGAGCCATCGCATTTGTTGACGACTACACTGCGTGGGTGTCTGGGCCCACAGCCCAGAGCAACCGGAGAGGAATACAAGCAATAATCGACAAGGCTCTGGACTGGGAGAAGCGCAGCGGCGCAACTTTTGAAGCAGAAAAGACGGTAATCATACATGTTACTAGATACACAGGCAGGGTAGACTCGGAACTGTTCACTACCAAGGGCGAGAAAGTCTCTCCCAATGATCAAGTCAAGGTTCTTGGGGTTGTCATGGACTCGCGCCTGCACTACAAACAGCACATGGCCAGGGTAGCGACTAGGGGGCTAGAAGTTGCAATGGAACTGAAACGCCTGAAGGAGATGGCCCCTCGTCAATGAGACTTCTCTTTGCAGCCATTGTAGCTCCCGTGGTAGACTATGCCTCCAACGTCTGGATGCACGCGTGCAAAACGGCGTCGGCATATGCCATTCATCGAGTACAAAGAGTAGGAGCACAGGCAGTCATAGGATCATTTACAAGCGTGGCTACAGGGGTAGCTGAAGCGGAAGCTCACATAGCGACCATTCATGAACGGTTCTGGAGAAGAGCAAGCAAGCTTTGGGTAGACATTCATACGCTGCCTCGGACTAACCCAGTCAGAAACCTCCTACGAGGGATCAAAGCTTTTCGGCGCTTCATATCTCCTCTTAGACGCATTGCAGACGTATGCAGAGAGCTACCAAGAAATACCATGGAAGTCATTCAGCCATTCGCCCTCGCATATTAGCACAGCTCGGAACCGGAATGGCGCAACTAAACGGTTATCTCTATCGGGTTAGAGCAGCACCAACAGCTGAATGTCCATGCAGGCAGGCAAAGGAAACAGTAGAACACTTTCTCTTTCGATGCGTAAAATGGGCAGCACAACGCAAGGAGATGATATCCCTATGTGTAGAAGAAAAGCATGGTAACTTATCCTTTCACCTGGGAGGTAAAGCAGCGTCGGATGGACAGAAATGGACACCGAATACAGAAACGGCCCAAGCCACAATCAGATTTATAATCATTACAGGTCGCCTAAAGCAAATATAACAACACCGCTCACCTACCAATCGATAAAACACATCTACTAACAACAGCTACCACTCATACAACCAATAGCAGACACTACTTCAGTCGCCGAAGATAGAAAACTGAACACTTAGAGGAATTAGGCTTCAAGTTGATCTACTACCACTAACCAATACGGGGATCTAGAAGGAGAATAGTGAAGAGATAGAGAAGAATAAGGCGAGAAACATAGGGGCTCTGCGAGGTCAAGACATCAATTGGCGAAATGTATGTATTTTTAGTTTTTAGAGCCCTCTGGGCGATGGCCTACCGGGCGTAATAGATCTGTCTGTCTGTCTGTCTGGCTACTAGGGTATCACTTCCTGTTTCACGGCTCTCATCAGTGAAGCGGGAGCACGGGACGGTAACACCAGCTAGCTCGCGGTCTACAAAGAAAGGTGCCATCAATCACGACAGTTCCATTGCTTTATGCTTGCTGTCCTGGATCTTTCAAGGCATGAATTCACCGAGTATGTTTGTAGCCAAAATAAAGAAAATCACTATTATAACACGATCAGTTATGTATTCATGTTTCGTCAGGCAGTAAGCAGACGAACTAAAATCTTATTAGCTCCCTCCACCCTGGAACACGGAATTCCGAGCCAGATATCGCTGCGACGATAAGGTTGTGCTCCATGACATTGATTGCGTGACTGGGCATGTTGCAACATGCGAAAGATACTCAATCCTTCATGATACATGAGTTAAAGTGAGAAGGAGTCAATCACGAAGCCATTCACGTGAAGTCTGAGGTGCACGCGAAGGGCCCTTTGCATCTCTCTCGAGGCATTAATTGGTCTGTAAGATATTTCTGAGTGACGAATCAACGATGTAACGGGTAGGCTTGCGTACCAACTCACTTCGAGAGTAAGCTTGAGCAAGTCTTGCACTAGATGCTCGGAAATCTTGCCGTTTATCCATATCAGACATTCTAATTCGTTGATCCGTGAAAGCTACATTGAGCTTCATTATTTAGCTTACCCTGTATGAGCTTAGACTGGGATGTCGGTACTCAATCTGTGGGGCATACATCCGATTAATTTAATATTTATAAATCGGCAATCGATTATGGCATCTTAGTACACTAAGACTTAGCAAGTGTGACCACGTATCATCGCTTCTTTGACGTGTATACAATTGGTCATCATTTCAGAGATCATTGCACACCATCCCCAGATTTTATGCTTGCACGAATGTCGGACCGGTGCCAAGAATCATAATTGGAAGATAATTACTCCATTTTACTAAACTTTCATCTCATTATGCAGGCATCTTAATTGCTTCCGTGGGGGAGGGGGGAGGGGGGAAAATATATGCCCCTCTTCTTCACCTCGGCCTTACGGCAACCTCTAATCTTTACCCCAGGTGCCGTATATCACCGCAGGGTTTATTGCGTTCATAGAGAACAAAATAATCTTTTCAGATAATCCTTATTAATTATAAGATTTTTTTGTTGATCTCTAGGGTTGGTAGTAAAGCCAAGCGCCTTTTCTTCTTATTCAAGAAGGTATAAGTAATGGCCCGCTTAGGTTGTAATACTTCCGAAAAATCATATTAGCAAATTGATTAGCACTATGGAACAATAGTCCCGAAAATGATGAAAATGGGATATGCCTATGTTTCTTCTAGATTGTTGTTAATGATGAACTAGACTAGCCTGCAGGTTATTGGGCTGAAAAGAGTAGGCAGTTCGTTCCAGATTATAAGCATGATGCCACCAGCCGTTATAAGGATGCAGCAGGCTGTTTAGAGATGAAGCCACATAATATTTCATGGTGGCGTATACAGGGCATCACCGGAAATAGTTCCTAGCGATGATTCCAGGGACCAAGCTGTTCAAATATGGCCAAGTCCCGTAAGTTCCAAACGAAGCTATGACACTCATGTTGGATTAGTAGCGTGCCGGATGTATGGAAACATCTTCCTAACTTCAAGCCCCAGCTGAAACCAGTGGATTGGCGTCAGTCTCCATCGATCTTCGGAACGTTTTCGTCCAGCATGGTCTATGATCTACCGGGAACAAGTGTCAGAACAGGTATGAAGGCTTGTCATTAAATGAAGCTTTCGGGAATAGTGTGTTAGGTCCCCGACAATAACAAGACGTCCCCGAGGACCTATTGTAGCGCACTAATCTGCCGTGCATAGACCCCTGTTTTTACCCCTGAATCTATTGTCAACCTTGGACTGGAGTCACTGGAGCCTTTGGTTATCGTTTTCCCTGTGAGAGTATGGCGAATTGTTATCTAAGGTGGAAAATAACATCATGAACTTTTGAAGACCCGTGGCTAAGATCAGCGACGGCTCGAAATGCACGCTCTGGCCATATGAACCATGCGATTTGTACATTTGTGGCTTAGCATGACAATCATGCGATTAATGGGTTGAGTCATTGTCTACAGCGGCCGGCAAGCCACCAACTCCACAACTTAGCGTCGAACCCAGAGAGCAGCTAGCTTAGTGGTTCTTGGATCTACGCGGGGATTCGAATAAGAGACGACAAAGATGCGCACAAATTCAGCTGTGCATGCCATGCGGCCAGGCACGCTTCAACCAAACATAACTGAGCTGATCCCAACAAGTCATGTCGACACTTCACCTCAATGCGGTCACTCGAGGCGATGGCGCAGATGAGCTACGAGTCAGCACCCTTGCCTCAAGGCGTTCCCTGTGCGACGTCCTTGATTCCCATGGTAGATAAGGTTCACTAGACTTGGTACTCAAGTTGGATGGTGGGGAATCAAAACGCGGGGAATGGCGCCAGCTCGCAGTGGGCCGTTTTGAAAAAGCGAGACAAGCTCTCAAAATGGCAGCCATGCGCTGACATACTGTATTTATTTATGTTCTGCGCTTGTTTTGTGAGTGTGGGTTCAGTATCTCATCGCCCTCATGTCTCCATGTTTTTCCTCATCCCGACCGCCATCGTTGTTATTCTGCGGTGTTTCGTTCGATTGAGGCATCGTATGTTGGGTAACGATGATGGTCTTATGCTCATCGGCTAGGTGAGTTTGTGTCACAAATGGTACAAGGTGCTTGGCGTTAACAAGATATAAGTTACTGCATATTGTTTTCACCGGAGTTGGCATTCGTGCTATTTACGCTGGCGTAGGAACAAAGGACAAGGATTTGAACGACCTTTTACAAGTCGAGGGACGCAAGGTAATTTCTAACAACTATGCTATCTTGATATCTGCTAACCGAAGCATATAGTGGATGTGAATTGGCGAAATAATCTATAACTTTTCACTAATTCCTCTCAAATGCTCTATCTGCGTCACCCTGTTACGTATTGCAGTCACCAAGCTCCATCGTATCATTATCTGGACCACTCTCATCTTTACCATAGTCACCATGGTATACAATTTCATTGTCCCCTTGATTGCATGCATACCGATTACTGCCAACTGGGATAACCGTGGAGCATGTTCAATACCGCTGTTAATGAGTGCAGCATACGTGGTATCCATCAGCGCTGTTATATCTGATTGGACCTACGCTATTTTACCTAGTTTTATGTTATACAAGTCCAATATGAGGAGGGCCACCAAGGTTTCAGTCAGTATCATTCTTGGCTTGGCTGCTTTGTAAGTAATTTCCTTAGCTATAAATATTTGACGCTAATATTTTCAACAGGGCATCACTTTGTACCATAATTCGACTGCCCTATTTGAAGGCCTTCTCTCAACCTCATAGCTACTTATGTGAGCAGCCTATAAAAGCTGTCATTCTGTTATCGTACTGACAATACCAGACAATGTCGCACATATCATCCTCTGGTCTACTACTGAATCAGGAATTGGAATAGTCGCCGGCTCATTACCTTCACTGCGCAAACTTGTCAGCTCTCGTTTCCATTTCGATTCATCCATGGGCAGCTCTCCGGCTCACATTACGCCATTTTCCGGGACCGGTCGAGCTGTTATCACATTCCAGTCAGTATCGGCCGTGCGCCGGACTCACAGGGGTGAAGGGGGTGATAATTGGGAGCAGCTTGATGATATTGAGGGCGCATCGAGTCAGAAGATTTATGACAAAGTTGATTTGGAAATGCAGTCCTTGGAGAGGCCGGAAACATCTCGTAAGTCACATGGATCCCGTGAAGATCTAGTGCATCCATGTTTAGAGTTCTGATTTTACTTATATCTAGCCAGACTCGAATGGGACAATAATGTAGAGATTTGCCCCCTGCTTTTCCGTAGAGGGCTCATTAAGTAAAGGCTGGTCTAGATGCTAATCCTTGTATATTATTTTATGTCTAAATAGCTTATACACATTATGTTCATTAGACGTCGTAGTCAAGGACTGGGACTTTGGTGAGTATCAGACTGCTAATTAAATCGTCTGTGAGCAGTTGCCGATCAGGCAATCCCAATATTGCATGTTTTGCAGATCTTTGCTGAAGATCAGCCTTCGGGTAAGGTAATGCTTGACTAAATTGTTAAGATTGCGCTCTCCTTCGCATGACGGCGGCTGGAAGCCAAGTTTGTAACTGAACGGAGCTTCCCGGGTTAGTTGCTAAGGTCTTAGGAAGTAGACCAAACTAGGGGAGCGGAGCTTTCCAGCATGATTCGGTTAAGTAATTAAGAGAATTCGTGGCTTTCTAAAATCCAATGAGATACATCCCTAACTGCCATATCGAAGCAATTAGGCGGCCCAAGTTGGAAGCATTGTTTAGGGTGGTCTGTTAATTTTCTTATCCGTCCAATACTTCTTCGACAAGTAATCTTCGAAGTCGCAATTAGCCCACAGCCCAGCGACTAGTTGCAGCAGCAATCAGCCCGCGGGCCCCCAAGTGACTAGCGACTAGACTAGTAACAATGACCTTAGCGACAGCCACAGCGTTAATTCTAGTTAGATTGATCGGCGTAGGCCGCATGATCTAATCACAAGCGATGCTTCACCCAGCACATACGCGTCAAGCTCTCTGGGCGGAACGTATGTTTTGCAAGGGGCATGTCAGGGTGCTGTGCATGGCGCCTGTGGCACCTGGTTGGCCTGATGCTTAGCGGAGCTCAACCGGGGGTGGCCACTGGGCGAGTCAGGCCCTAACCTTTGTGATTGTTGTTGCAGGGATTTCCAATAAACGTCTGTTTCTGTACTAACCTTTACTGTTCGATTCGTGCATAAGGATGCTGCTTAGCAGCCTTAGTGACAGCTCTACGAGACGCCAAATCATGATGACCGACCTCTTTGGCGACCTGGTTATGTGCTTGGGGAACACGGTGCTGGCGGGGGTAATGAGATGACGTCGATGCTGGGGCATGTGCAAAATGGCTACCTGCAGCCACCGGACAATGCCGCAAGCACCTGGGCTGTTGGCAGTCACGCTGGCTGAATGGCGCCTGGTAGCCCCGAATAATTCCTACCTGAGCACTTAATATGCCAGTCGGCCACAATTAAGGTTGAACGGCTCGGCTAGTTAGCAAGTGCCGAGCTGTCATATCATGTCATCACGCAGTGATTGCTGGCTTATGTTGGTACCAAAGCTGTCCTAGTCATCAAGCTAACCACCAAATGCCGTTTTTGGGGCGCTGTTCGTGTTGTGATGGTGAGACATATAGCTGTAGCAGTGGCGTTACGATTCACCTCGAAATGCATTTCCTGCACCAAGTAAGTTGTTTATTCAATGTACGGTCTCCCTCAGTTTGTGATTGGGGATGCATTTATCATGATATAATTCTCATTTATGCCCAATTGCCCAAAGTACACAACCGCATACGAAACCCATCTCATCAAGGTAGCTAATGCTCTCTTTTACTCGGTATTTATCCCCTTGGGATTCATTCAAACGTTGCCCAAGGCTTTTGGCTTCCGTTACAGAGACTGAGGTTTTAGGCGGATTTCCCTGTCTGGGAGATCATGGATTTGGCTGCGGTGTGAGATCTCTCTACGCTATGCAATATCCGCACCTGAAGAGGTTTCCTCCGGCTTCCCACTTGAACCTGTATTGGTCAGTCTTCCGTGTAAAACCATTATGGGGTCTAAGGGACACGAAGCCCCGATATACTCTCATGAACTCCCAAATATTTACTTCGGCATGGCGATAGGGTTTTTCATTATGACCTGCGCAAAATCTGGGCAACAGTCCTTTGCCATCTACAAGAGAACAGGGTCGTTCTTTAACTTCTACACTTGGATGTAAGCGTTCGTATTCCCTTGGCCAGTTCGGAGCTAATAATAACTTCCCAAAGGGTATGGACCTTACTCTTGACCAATATCCTTCAAGCTGGCCTCTATTGGCTATACATTCGGGGTAACCTGAAGTGTAGGTGAGCCAATTGTCCATAAACCCCTTCCGATATCGTACTGCATTCCTGACAGAGCCACACGTGATAGTTTGAGATTCCTTTTTGCGAGCGTCATCCTCTGGACCTTTCAGACACAGCTAGCCATGCAGATTATTGCGAACCGACTGGGCTTGGTCATGGTTAACAGGAAGAGAGCCAAGTGCTTGAAATTGTCTCTCCTTGTTGCTGTCGGTATCATTAACATTACAATTGCCTGCATATGGATACCTGCCCGTCTGACCCAGTCGAAGAAAATACTGCACATCAATGACGTTGCGGATCGTACTGAAAAAGTGCTATATCTGTTGATGGACCTTGCCCTGAATTCAGCATTTCTCCATAAGGTTCGGCGCGAACTCATAGCTGAAGGACTTACAAAATATAAGCTGCTCTTTAACTTCAATGTCAGCGCCGTTGTCGTCTCTCTATCCATGGATGTAGGTACTATCGGAGTTCCCCATATTATGCCATGCAGGGCTGACTGCATCGCAGATCTTAATCATAGCCATGATGTCGTTACCGAACCCTTTCCTCTATGCCACCTTTCATCCAGTTGCCTATAGTATCAAGCTTATCATCGAAATCACAATGGCAGACCTGATTGCGAAGATCGTCCGAAGTCAGCAGGAGCTAAATAGCTACCCGAGTATTACCAATACTACCATTACAAGGCCCGATGAGCTGCACATGAGGGATCACACTACTGATGGCAGTGAGATATAGAAGGCAGAAGCGTTGTCTATTCACGGTACAACGCAAGCGGTATTGGGACAAGTTTAGGCATACATTTAATTACTAGGAGAGTGTTGCGTCAGCTGAGGTGACAGCTAATGGAATATGCATTATAATTAATAGATCCTATTCAGGCTACAGGCTTTGTATGACTTAACTATGCATAGATGAGATATATATTTACTAGTAGTTTTCCTTTAATAAAAAGGTAAGAGCTATTTTATTTTAATAGCAAGGTAATAAAATACCTAGCTTATATATAAAACATTTTTATTACCTTTTAATAACTAAACTTATAAAATATATAAATAAAATTATATTAAAATAGTAAAGCCTAGTTTATATTTATTTTCTTATTAAAAAGATTAATAATTTTAATATACCTTCTATATCTTATTAATATTAACTTAAAATAATCTATTTCATTTATATAACGTAGTTCATCACTAAGTCGGCCACATCACTTACTCGGCCACATTTCTCAATTTCGTACACCCCAACTTCAATACGCGATTTCTTCCACCACAATCATGCCAGATCCTAAAATTGAGTCCAGTATTATTCTTGCGATAGATGCAAAGCGTAAGAACCCAAAATTAAGTATTCGACATCTCGCAAAGCAGTTCAGCGTTCCGCGCACGACCTTACAAGATAGAATGGCTAGAAAACCTTTAAAGACTGATACACACAGCAGTCAATCGAATCTGACAATTGCTGAAGAGGATGCAATTGTTCAATACATATCGCAGCTAGATTCCAGAGGATTTTCACCTCAAAAGGCTGATGTGGAAGATATGGCAAATCTGCTACTGCTCAAGCGTGATGCGCGACGCGTCGGAAAGTGCTGGACTGACCGTTTCATTGCGCGACGACCAGAGCTCTCTACTCGTTTTTCTCGCCCGTATGACTACCAGAGGGCCTTGTAAGAAGATCCTGACGTATTGGGTGCATGGTTCCGCCTGGTTGCGAATATGCGCGCGAAATACGCCGTCCAGGACAGCGATTTCTACAACTTTGACGAAACGGGCTTCATGATGGGTATGATCCGTGCCAGGATGGTTGTCACGTGTTCCAATCGAATCAATAGACCAAAAGCTGTCCAGCCTGGTAACAGGGAATAGGTCACGGCGATTTGTGCTGTTGCGGCGGACGGACATACGGTGCCGCCTTTCCTCTGCGTTGCCGGCCGATTTTACCTTTCCGCTTGGTACTCTGGCGGCCACATTCCGAGCAGCTGGGTCATCAAGACGACGCCCAACGGCTGGACTGATCATGATACAGGTCTTGAGTGGCTCAAGCACTTCGATCAGCAAACAAGAGCACGTCAAAAGGGCGAATATCGGATGCTTGTGCTTGATGGGCATGAGAGCCATATCAACGCTGAGTTCAACGAATACTGCAAGGCCAACAAGATTATACCGCTCTGTCTTCCTAGCCATTCGTCTCATTTGACCTAATTACTCGATGTCGGCATTTTTGGCTTGTTGAAGAAGGCATATGGCAGTCAAATCTCGTTCCTTGCCTGAGCCAGCATTACGCATATCACTAAGGACGACTTCTTCCCTGCATTCAAGGCCGCTTTTGAGCTGGTCTTTACGGAGAAATACATCAAGAGTAGCTTTTAGGGGGCTGGCCTAGTTCCCCTGAATCCAGAAGCCGTGATTTCGAAGCTTGATGTAAGATTACGGACGTCAACTCCTCCTGGAACCCCCGACGCTCTACCCCTACCTTGGGTCTCCCAGACGCCCCGAACCGCCACTGAAGCTCTTTCACAGTCAACGCTTATCAAGGATCGAGTAAGCAAGCATCAAGGGAGCTCTCCGACGCCAATTTTGGCATCCGTTGACCAACTAGCAAAGGCTACAGTGAGTATCAACCATCGACTGACGCTCTTGACCGGAGAGATCAAAGCGCTCCGAGAGGCGAATGAGGCCCTTTCTAAGCGGCGGAGGGCCAAGAGAACACGATTACAAGATTCAGGACCTCTTACAGGTGAGAAAGCAAGCCAGCTTTTAGTTGAAAAGGGTGTGGTGAAGGAGGAAGGAGGTGATGAAGGCGTGGGAGGGGGCCCATCGAAACGGCACCGGACGAGCGCGCGGCTTTGTGGCATCTGCCGCAAGAGTGGACATAATGCAAGAACTTGTCCAGAGGCTGAAGATATAGATGAAGCATCGAACTCCGATGTTTTGGGTTCAATTGAGTGTGTTTTTGGGTGAGTTGTAGGGATTAGAAGTTAGGTGATGGAGAAAAGTGGCCGAGTAAGTGATGTGGCCGACTTAGTGATGAACTACGTTACATGTGTATTATAAAGGCACCCTTTTATCCTTAGATGTAATAGTTAGTTATAATAGTAAAAGCAGTGATAAATAGTTATATTGACAGTAAATCAGTATATTAGATCTTATCTGAAAGTACTAGATAACTCCCCTTATAGTAGTGATTAATATCTTATAACTTGCTATGATGCTAGGGCTTCTGATAGAAGATCTGAATCGCCTTATGCTTTTGAGTATATAAACGAAGCCTTTCTCTTGTATTAATAGACTTCTTCTACCATAATATCTACATTTCTTAGTTAACTGATATCACTATGTCTTTCCCCAACGGTCAGGGACTTCCAATCCAAGTCTATGAAGATACCACTTGCACTTCTGCTGGGAGCAACGCAGCTAATAACAACAACCGCTTTATTATTCAACCTGTATAGCCTAACAACATGCCCGGTAATAATAGTGCCCTTCTCGTGAGAGAGGCTGCTCGCTTTACCAACCCTCTTCCGCAGGCTATACTCACGGGGCAAGAAAACGTCAATACCATTCAGCCTGCTCCCGTGCTCTTTGATCACAATGCGTGGTTGCCTCAAAACACTACGCCGGGTGCTCCAACAACTGTTGCTGGTCTCACTCCTTAGCAGCTTCAACCTGCTCAGAATGTGACCTATGTTTCTATCGGACCGCCGGTCCATACGGTCACAACTCCTCGCGGCTATCAATTCGAGGGTATCTGGCACAAGGGGCACCTATAACAGTCTATTCAAGCTCGCCAATAACGTTCTGCCCCTGATGTGAACCCTTTCTGGACTGCCAATATCCTTCAGCAGCAAGACGCAGTTATCAGAGCAAGCAATGGGGTCCCAGGAACGACTTGGCCAACGCCTGCAGTTGGTATGACTATGCATATACCAACTATTTACACTGCGGCACAGCACGGGATGCATATTACAGATGTGAATAGAAGGGGCCAAGTTGAGTGGATGTGGATAGGGAGACAGTAAGGGAGTAGTAGATTGGTGTTTCTAGCTAAACTGGGGCTTTAATAAACACTATAATAGCTTCTCTATTGCTATAACTACTGTGAAATACATATAATTGCTGTGAATATAAGTGTAAGGCTCCTTTGTGATGCTGACATAAGGATCCCTTATTTGCACGGGTATCCGTACAGCCTTATTTGCACGGGTACCCGTGCGGGTATGCTTTGCCACCGTAGAATATTGTTAGTCATCGGCTCCGTATTGCCCTCGACCCATCCAGTCTAACCGATCTAGCATAGGGTCTGCCTCGTGAGTAGAGGAGAGAATGGTTCAGGGGCAGTAGATGCCACCCACGATCTTGAAGTGGACCGGCGGGCCTCCAAAAGAAGTGAAACCTAGATACCAATTCTCCCGAATGATATTCCAGAGCCGTTCACCAAGGTTGGCTGTATTGAGTCTTGCCGATCGCTGGTTCGCCATCTTTCTGTGCACCCATCACAGCTAGACGAATTGTAAGAGCTTATCTCCTTACTGGCTCGCTTCCAATGCAGTGGACACCTCCAGTGCTTCGCAGTAAAGAGACAAGAATTGGTAGAGGAAAGCAGATGAACTGATGGAGAGAACGTGTGTTTGATCAATGAGTAATGGATGGCCTTTTTTGTAAACGTAGAGCGTACACGCTAATGGATGATTTAAAGGAAACTCATTTCAGAGGTTCTTGGCGCCAGCCAATGGCATATGATCCTATACAGCACGTGGGTGCTGGATGAGAATCATATTTTCTTGGCGATCACGGTCTGACTCAACATAGGGACGATCAGGAGCACTGAGGGCCAAAAGCAATGGATACTCTCACATAGACATGGCAAGGACTGTGTCATACCCAGACCATGATTGGCCATTGTCAAAGTTACATGGCTTTTTGGGACCCGGTCATACTCACGAGGTGATTGGTCAATCAGCCTTGCAGGGGACTGGCAGGCCAAGGCTGCGATTGGCTCAAGTGGATTTTAAGAATTCCAACTGAGCTCTGTTAGGTGCGCACGAATTGTTGGATATGCGAGTAGGGTTAATGTCCAATTAAAATGAGGTTAATTTTCACACTTGAGGATCAGTCTAGCCCCGAAGAGCTCGTTCTTCTTCTGTCTCTGCTCTGTCCTTCCAGGTGTTTTCCCCGCCCCTTGGTATTGATATATTCGGGGACCCACAAAATACACGTTTCTTTTATCGAGGCGCTATCACTGATCCTTCGTCGTGACCTAATTGCAGTATGTTGGGCTCTTAAGAAATAATATCGAGTTTTTTGGTGTTGCGAAAAAGTGGTTGGTCTGTGGGTAGTTGACGTTACAAGAAACCATGAGCAGAGACAGGACCCAGTTTCTAACCTCAACAGAGGAGGGGCAGCCATGACAATAAATCAGGGCAATCTTCCGCCGCTTATAAATCCAAGCCAGCCAAGCTACCTATGCCGAACTGAAATAATTGCTGAGGCGGTTACCTACCAACGTAGTGGATTTGCGTGTACGACTTCGCGATTTGGCAATTGTGAGGCTCTTCTCACATTTTCGAGAATACCCTCTCCCCCTCCCAAACCTTGAGGCTGGCGCGAATCCGGTCCTGGTACGATAGGAGCATCACGACCAACGAGGGGAATGGCGGACCCTCGGCGAATTCTCGGGTTGCACCTATCGCCCTGTTTCCCCGGTTATTGCCTCTCTCCTCTTTTTTTTTTTGTTTGCCTTCTCATTATGATGATGGTGCTAACCAAGCTCTTTGGAGTCTAGCCTTTAGAAAGTAGCCAGAATGGTTAAGCTGGGACAATGTTGCTTCAAGACGACCCAAGGATGGCTCAGACGGCCATCTTTGACAAGAATAGAACCAGCTATTAAAGAGCTTGAGTCTAGCCTAGGTTTTTATTCTTCGCGATGGACTTCGGCATGCGAAGCAGGTGAGTGGGCTAACGGATCCTCATCATCCGATTCCGCCCCTGACCAATATCTCTTCCTGCCTTCGCTTTCACTATGTTATGCGACAAAGAGGGCGTTGGAAATGCACCTCTTCCAATCTTCTTGTCACTTATGTTTCTCCCAATTTAGCTGGGGACCATATCGTTGAAGGATGTAGTTGTTAACGAGTGCAACGTCGAGAATTAAGGTCCAAGTGAGAGCCTGCCAAGCCTCATGGCGAAGGGGATGATCATAGGTTGGGTAAGACTTCAATTGGTCACCTCGGTCAACGTGATTCATTTCAGTGTTATAGGCGGCAGCCGCGATAGGAATAGGCACAACTTTAGTGGTGTTATGGGCTCGTAGACGGTCTGTAGGTGGCTTCTTCCTCTCGTCATCGGTATGCTTGTGACCTCGGAATACAGTCGTTAGGAAAAATACAAGGGCATTATCTTTCCAAGCGATTTGATTGACCTAGGCACGGGAGAAAGGGATAGGTTAATAAGAAGAATATATAGAAATCTATTATAGCTTCTTACTTTATTATCACTCATTAAGATAGCTACAACTTTATTAAAGGTATAGTCATAGTTCCCTCATTTATTAAGCTTCCTATCTCTCTATAGGTCCTTATATATGCCATAGTTAGGGCGGGCTATTCCTATCTGTAATCATGAAGCTTACGGGAAAAAAGCGATATTAAGAAGAAGTTATCCACAAAAACATAATATGTCTGCTTTAGAAGCAAATCACAGAGGGAAACAACGATGTCCTGCGTATTGCCTAGTTGTGTAAGAGCAGTTGCCTCTTTGCTAGCTGCCTCTCTCTCTTTTGCCTTGACCCTCCGCCTAGGCCATAATCATTTGAGCCTTTGAGGTGCCAAAGTCACCTAATAAAGAAGCCTGCTTGGGCTATGACCCAGACCTTTATGCCAAGCGGGGTCGACTTCCCTTTAGCAACAGTTGTCGCTGTTGATCTGCCTGTGTAGTGGATCATCCACTTATCTACAGCGAGATAAGTATCTGGTTGAAAAAGCTGGAGTGACACTCTTTGTATGTGGTCAGACCACTCTTCAGCAGCTTGGAATACTCTCGGGAGGGGGGCGCTTTCATCGATCTTGATGTGGTCAAAGGAACGAAGATAGCGGTGGATCAACTGAAACCTCCAGTAGGGCATGAACTTAATAACTGAGTGCAGGGGGGCCTTGTTGACCTAGCCGGGGGATCTTCCAGTGATATTTGAGTTTCTTTTCCTTATGAATGCTAATATAAGTAAGCATGTCTAGCCATAAGTAAACCTGTGACGAAGAGATTCTCTCCCAAACTAGGATCCTTGACTGGTCAGAAAGCTCTGTATTCTAGCTATTAGTATGATTATTTTTAATAAGCTGAGAAACCCCGCTATTAGTGTATTCAATCCATTTCTGAACGATTCATTTAGGCATAAAAATCTGGAATATCTCTCATGGTGTTGAAGGCGGGGTATTGATATTAAAACCACGATGTTATAAACTTAAAGGTTGAAAAATCGAAGCCGCAGCTCTCATCAGCCGGAAAATAATTCGTCCTGGGAGAATCCTTTGGGCGAGCAAGAGAGCCGAAGTTTGGCTTGATGAAGCTGCTGTCATCATAGGTCTTATCTTTATATATTAAATCGGGATTAGAGGCTGAATTTATCATTCAAAACGAAATGATTTGCATAGTGAAAGGTTGGAAATTTTAAACCGTCCGTATCGCCGAGCTGACGAGGGTTATGTGGGGCTAGGTACGGAAGGGAGCCCGGTAACGGCTTACGAGACAAGTAATAACTAAATTATTAAACAGTAATAGCTAAGGAAGTTCGGCGCGGCTAAGAGAAAGGTGCTATAGACTAATAGAGAGGCGCCGAAGATCCTCCTCTCTGACTGGATCTCTCTTTTGTCTCTAGTTACAGGTGTCCACATGGCTTCCCTTTCCGGTAAGATCCTGGCCCCCTACTCTCTTATCTCTATTATTTTATCACTTTACCCTAGCTATCTTTTTTCCATCACTTTATTCTCCTTTCTTTATTTTACTCTCCTTTTTATATGTCTAGGTCTCTCCTATCTCTCTTATATACTCCTGCAACTCAGATTGTTCTATCCTTCCTACAGGCTATATATATAGCTCGAGTAAAAGCCCTGGGCAGAAAAGGCCTTAAGTAATTAATGTCAACCCTGTCTTACCCTAACCTAATGAGAAAACAACAGACGGTTTCCATATATGATAGGAACAGATATCTCCATTACCCTGCTTGACTGCCAGCGTCACTAAGTAGTAGGGGTCTGTGTGAGGGACCTCGTTCGTCTTCATCATCTACAAGACGTTCGCTTGGTAACTCAATGGCGCGGTCAATCTCATACGGCAAGCCACGATGACGACCTCGAATCATCATAGCGCATATGACAAGCTTGCCGTAAACAGAGAATGTGCCAGAGAAAGATGTCTGAACAGCCGGGTGACCAAGACTTAAGCCGACGTTACAGCTGAGAGATGAATTTAGGTCTTGGAGAGATGAGTCAAGTCAAAGTACTTACTATGCAGAGGTAACTTCGAAAAATACAGGAAAAACAGAAAACTCCTATCGAACTGATCAGTTTACAATTCTCAGACAGGATGTACGACAAACAAATGGGTTTGGTACTAACAGGCTGTGAGGTATCCATGATCTTCTCCGACTCAGCTACACATATAAGAAATATCCCCAAAAAGATATACCACAGGTCGAAACTTAGCTGATTTCGCATGTGCGAAACAAGGTACTTTCGCCCTGTACTCTCCTCGTCCGGATTCACTTGTTCAGGAGCATAGGTCCCTAGAGAGCGTTCTTCGTACGTATTGGAGGCACGAATGGTCAAAGCAATGGGGTAAACAGAGATGTACATCATCACCAATAAGCTAAATTGTGCTGCTGGGTTGAGTTTCGAAAGATCAAAAGTAGACGTTCCTGTATGGCGTGATGAAGCAGCTTGAAAAATAGCAGCTAAGATCCGCCGGGCGAGAGGTAGTTCCGTGACGGACGGGTTGTCGAGATCCAAGACGATGAGTAGCAGTACATCAATGAAGTTGATGAATAGAAGTATGCCAAGCAGGATCCAGGTTGGGCGACTTGGGAACAGGAGCATACAGCATCTGCGTGGGTGTTCAAGAAGGAATGCTAGTGGTCCTCGCAGGGCCGAGTTCTTGGGCACAAGCTTGTAAAATGTCCAGATGATAAGTCGCAAAAAGATAGGATAGAAGTTATATCCGGCGTAAGCAAGGAAAGTCATGATTATCATTGGGAATGTAGCATCGCGGAAGTGGGCCATGGAATCCGGTGTTAAAGTAAAACCGAGATTGTTCGCCATGGTTTGTGCGGAATAGAAGGCCCTTATACCAGGAAGTCAGAAGGATAACATAGAATCAAGTACGGCCATAGGGTAGAGACTCACCACCATATCTTATTCTGACTAACCTCGTCGAGGTAGTCGGTGTACTTGGCAGGCGCATGCTGAATCCATGGTATGAGACAGATAAATCCTAGAATATGCAAAGCCAAGAAGTATCCTTGCAACGAGTCAGGTTCGGTTCCTCACTGCGAAGGTCATGGGTCATGAGAAAGCATCAACTAGCGAGCTATACAACTTACCCGTAGAAATCAAAAAGAGCAGCTTTAGACTGCGGTACTCCATGCCCCCCAGGGTTTCTCGTTCTTCTACAGTCAGGCCATGAAATTGCGAGTTCCTCCCAATAGTCACTCGGGAAGACAACTGAGGTAGATCTGATACATGAGTGTAGGGTGCTCGAGACTGAGAGGCGTCACGGCGGCCTCTGTTCAAATCTCGACTACGGCTTCGTGTCTGGCCTAAAACAAATACAGACGATGTGACACGCTCTATCGACACGGTATGCTCTAGACCAAAGTGATCACGAACGCGTGGGCGAGAGTCCGGACTTGATCTGGTAGTCATTCGTGCGGCCGACCTTGAGTTTGTTTCCTCTCCTGTACCACCTTGAGTAGCTGATAAGGTATCGTGCGGCATTGGCATGAGTGCTGTATCATTTTCAAGATGTCTGATAGATCCAGGTCGGCTTTGTCGAGCTCTGGAAAACGAGCGCTCTATACAATGTTACTTTGGATTCGGTTGGGTGAGTAAGTGTCTTACTATCATGACGGCCCCTGAGGGGCGGAGCGTATATGATTGCGGCATCCGTCCGATGGTCAGGCAGCATCTGGCTAAAAGCGATACGACGACCCTGCTCTACATCTGCATGATGTTCCGGTACAGAGTCATCGCATTGGTCATCTCTCAAGGATTCTCTTGGCTCCGTCGTGGAAGATCGGGGAGGCAGAGAGGGATCTGCGGTTGTGGAACCCAGTTGACCAAAATGAAGGCAGTCATGGGTGGCTGGTACACTGGGATTTTTGATTTGTGCGGAACGGGCTTTCGAGCGGATCAGGTGCGGTGCTATGCGTGCATCAGCGTCGTTAACCATCTGTCATGGGCGGTGATAACAGTACCCACTTGCTCGAGACGCCGTTCGAACCAGTGCAGGCGGACGACGACAACCATAATGTTAATGACAGCCATAGGGCGCTATTATCGTGAAAGCGACTAGGCCGGCGGCAAGAATGTAAACATCTAAAAATCGTAATTAGCTCGCAGGAGCTTGCATGCAGCGCTTTATAGAGTTTGGTCAAAACCCACAATGCAGAGTAAAGAAATTTATGAAAGGTTTTCCCATTGTAAAAAATAAATCATGCAGCAGAACTATTATTTTAAGGGGCAGGTTATTGACTGAAAATATCTGAGCGCGGTAGTGCCAGGCAAAATTTGCGACAAAACACATTGGGAGTGCTACAGGATATTTATAAACGTTTTTCTCCTAATTTTGGCGCACGTCAGGGCTCATGAAAGTGGTTAGTGGATATCATTGATTGGTATCTTGGCGCGTGGCTTAGCATTTCTGCATAAACTGGGGCTACCTACAAGCCAAGGTGAATAATCAAGGGCGTAACTTTACAAAGTGCTGTGCAATAAGATAGAATAATCTAGAAGAGTGATCCGCTCAGTTGAGCATCGCTTATAAATTTGGACCTCCGGAAAGTCGATTAATACTTGTGAAGTTTTTTTTGAGGAAGAAAACTGTCTTAGCTCTTCAACAAAGAAACACGCGCACTGCACCAATTCACGGCGAAATACTGAGTTAGATATGACATATCAGTTACATCTCCTACCCCCTTCAACAACAATCATGTAAAGTCGCAGGTGAACAGAGAGGTCAAGAGCTACAGGATTCGTGACTACAAACTACTCTTCGAGCCTGAATGAATCTGGTTATTCAACGTTCTGAATCCACCCCCAACCTTCGGGTCTTGCCAACAAAGGAATAGTTTCAAATCCAAGTAAGTGGGTTTTGAAACATGATGTGGAAAACCTTCGGGCCTGTTTGATCAGATTTGAGATAGGAGGGCTGCATATGAAGTGCTAGAATGAGTCCGGCATCCGATCATCGGTTGTAGGGTGAAAGTACGCAGAGCATTTGACGTCTGATTTCCAATAGGCAATGACGTAATACTCACCCGCTACCTCCTATCTAATGTTATTTGGGAAGAAATGTTATGATTTCAGATCTCTTTTATGAATCCCACCTCAACGAGACTCTCAGGATCGATATCCAGGTTAGTCAACCTTCGATTGAAATTTTCTCGAATCCATAAATAGACTCCCAAAGCTCCACGGCGCATAAGACATTTAATGCAATTACCATCCTTCTTTCGAACTCGCAGAATTTGTTTGCCGATTAGGTATACCATCTGAGTATCGTCCGCAGCACGAAGTGATTCAAGCTCTTGTCGTATGTCTGAGGGTAACTCGTCTTCGCAAGGTTCAAAAGAATCTCTCATAATAAACACCATAAGCTCTCCAATAACTATACGGGTAAAGTTGGATGTAAGAACATCGTCCATATAACCATGTCGCAGAACGATATGGTAGCAGGACGGGATGTTGGAATTAACACGGGCGATGACGAATCGTTGGTCGGCCGGGATCGTAGGCTGCGAAAGTGACCGCATATGAAAGAAAATGACGACTTGAGGCCTAGTACGAAATTTGTGGACAAAGTGTGTAAAAACCTCTGGAATATGGTCACTGGGACCACCAGCTTTGTCGAAGAAAATCCCTAGGCCTGGGGCCAAAAGGATGTTGTCGTAGTCAAGTTGGCATGCTGAGCTGTTCTCACGGATATCTCTGGAACTAGCCCTTGAGATATTATGGGACGAGTTCTGAGACATGGGGCGTTCGGGGGGAATTATTCGATCCTGACATTCTGCCGCCCATTGTTGCTCTTTGCCCCATCGCCATAACGATAACAAAGCAGAGAGTAAGAAAGATAAAACTAGAGCAAACCAGGCTCCTTGTGGCACCTTACTTAACGCTGCACTTAGGTAAAAACCATCAAGAAAGATGAAAACGAGGAAGATAGACAATACAATCAGCAGATGAACACGCCATATGATAAGCGCAACAAGCGAAACCATGCATGTTGTGAGAAAACAAACGGTTATGGAGCAAGTGCCATATGCATGGCCAAGGCTAGTTGTCTTGCATTGCTGCATATTAGAATTGCACTAGATGATAGAAAGATACGAGATACTTACATTGTTATAGGTGGCGGTTACCACCACTGTACCAATCATTAACAACCAATTAGCGAAGGGCATATAAACATGACCACGAAACCGGCGGCTCGTATGGATAATCTTGATGTGCGGAAAATAACTTAGTCTTATCAGTTGCGAGATGAGCTGGAATGAACTCGTAACCATAGCCTGGCTGGCTACGATTGCAGCCAAGACAGCAATTACAACACTAAAATACAGTGTTGGTCTTGGGACTGTATAGAAGAAAGGATTCGCAAAGGCTGTCCCAGTCTCGTCGACAGAGATATAAGCTGCCTGGCCAGCATAGGCTAGAAGCAAGCTTGGATAGGCGATAAGCAACCAAGATAGTTGAATGGCGCGCTTGCCGAAGGCTCCGAGAGCAGCAAAGAGTGACTCAACGCCGGTGATTGCGAGAAGGAGACCGCTAAGGGACTTCCAGCCACTCGAGCCATACAAGTAAGCAAAGGCAAAGCAGGGGCTAAATGCTTTGAGTACGGTGTGGTCGTATTCTATAAGGTTATAAATCCCGACACCAAGGTTAAAGAGGAGCCAGATCAGAACAATGGGCGCGAAGAAAGTGCCAATCTTGGATGTACCAAGAGGCTGCAGTAGGAAGAGTAGAACAAGTATGCTGCAAGTGACGCCAACAATGGCAGGCCTGCCGAGCTCAGGGCTCACCACCTGGATACCTTGTACTGCACCGAGGACAGACTGAGCTGGGGCCAGTACACTATCCGCCAAGGTCATCGACACCCCCACTATTCCAATGAGCTTCAAGCCTGTCTTTGCACCCCTGCTTGTTTCGATGAGGTTTCGCAAGCATCTCCCCGCACGAGACAACTCGGTATCCGTCCTGCGGTCAAGGCCGTCAATGAGGCTTCTAGGGCCATTAGGATCCATCTGCACAATCCTAGCATGTCTAGCGAGTAGGGTATAGACAGCAAACGTGCCGCCTTGGCCGCCATCATCGGCCGAAAGCACGATGAAGCAGTACTTGATGGTAACGATAAGTGTGAGTGACCAAATGATGACAGACAGGGCGCCAACTAGATCATGCCATGTTGGCTGCTGGGCAAACGTTGAGCTGAAGACGTAGAGGGGGCTCGTGCCGATGTAGCCATACACGACGCCAGTACTCTGCCAGCCGAGCCAGAGCAAAACAAGACTACTGTAGGTCTTTTCCCCACGTGATTTACCAGTCAGAACGAGATTTATGGGATATGCCACCATGTACTCAGGAAAAAGTGTACATACCTGCTTGTCCTCGCAACGTAAATCTTGGTGTTCAATGCGCTGGGCATTTTCCTGATCATGCAGGTTGCGTGCTTCGGGGTCTGTGGGCGCAGGAGGATCACTTGCTACAGCAGCCGCGTGGGCCCAGGCTGCTATCCTTTGGCTACGCTCAGGATATAGTGGCCCCATTTCGATGGGGAGCAAGACCAGCTTGTCGAAAACCTTTGAAGGAGTTAAGCTATGGGCCAGACCCAGGGTTGATGTTTGATAGCCTAGCCATCGCCAAACATGGGACGGTGGATACTAGGCAGTCCGCCTAGAAAGAAAAATAGGAGGATAAAAAAAAAAAAAAAAAACTGAACATACTTTTCTCTTTAACTTTGAACACTGTCGTCTGTTAATAATTCTGTCGCTGCTCCTGATAAGTTACTCTATTATTACTGGAATTCTCAACCACAAACGGCTAGATTGTTTAGTTAGGTCAAGATGAAGGGGGCCGACCTTTCAAGGGTTATGGCAGTGTCGAGTTAGGTCTTGCTACAAAAAAGATAAAAAGAAGATAAGAGTAAAAAGGGCGTTAAGCTAGGGACTCGCTTAGCATCCCCGCTGCGACTCTAAAAACTCTTTTTCTTCTCTCTCACACGCCAAGGTCGAGCTTATACCTTCGTTCAGAGTATATCGCCGTAATAATAACGTTTACGTTGTAAAGAATTGAGTCTAACTAATACTATAGAAATAAGCTTAAGGAGGCCGCTACCGTCTGGCTGGCCTGGCGAGACATCTCTTGGCCATACATAATCCAATCTAGACAAGGATCCTCGCTTTGCACCTGTAAAAAAATTTGTCAAGTGGCTGCTGACACTGCGCCACTTACCCACCTGGGCTCTTGGCGAAGCGTAGTGTATGCGCACGGAGCAAGATAAGCCCTGCAATGGTACTCTATACTGTATTCCCCACTGTCTGGCGACAATAGAGAGGGGGGCAATAAGTTTGAGTAACGGGCGTGTATACTTCCAAGAAGCCTAACCGAATGAAGTAGCTAAGGGTGCGTATCTGAGCTTAGGTCATCCACAGGCATTATACGTATTGGCTGCTTCTAGCATTCTTCCAGGTATGGGAATACGCTAAGGCCTTAAAAAAGCTAGACATGGGTTCCAGTACATCAGAGGGTATCCAAACTTATTGCCCCCCACTGTATGCCGGCGGTGTACTTCTGGGCGGGCTTGGCATAGCAGCTGGTGGATAGACTGCGGCCAATGATGAGTCCTTAATGATAGCGTGCGGCCTGTGCGTCGTCATGTATAATTTCGCCAACCACCTCTTCAAACCTGACTATCTACTGCCAAGTCGCCAAGAACAACTTCTGGTTCAACACCTAACCATGAACTGAACCAAATCCGCCTAGCATCTGGTCCAAATTTCTCCCTCGCTGGCACTGTCGCCACTTACGTCACGCAGGCATTGCCCCCTGACAACCCCCGCATATACTCTGGGTTTATTTACAGCCCTTGCTTCCTCCGGCTGCGGTTCGAATTTTTCTCTCTAACAGCTCGAGCATCTTTACAGAAATTGATATCCTCACAATGAATCAGAAACCAGGTGAAGAACCTGCCCACGTCTCGGGTCAGGCCAATTCGCCCATGTCGGCACCGGCACATGCCCTCACATTTCGACAAGTCGCTGAGGAACTCAATGCCAATCTCGAAGATGGATTGACCACCGAAGAAGCGAAGAGACGCATCGGCGAGTATGGCTTGAATGAGTTCGGCGAACAAGAGGGCGTCCAGCCTCTTAAGATTCTTTTAGGCCAGGTTGCCAATGCCTTGACTCTAGTGAGATGTCCCATTACTCCCCCTTTTGACTTGAACGCATGACACCATTCATGTCGAGTTGAAGGTTTTTTTAGGCAATGGTCGAGTCGCTGATTTGGTGATGGGGTGAATTAGGTGCTTATTCTTGCTATGGCAGCATCACTCGGAATCCAGTCGTGGATTGAGGGTGGCGTAATTGCTGCCGTCATCCTTCTGAACATCGTGGTTGGATTTCTCCAAGAATTCAAAGCGGCAAAGACCATGGACTCTCTCCGCTCACTTAGTTCACCCACCGCACATGCTGTCCGCAATGGAAACAACGAGGTTGTGGTTACAGCAGAGATCGTACCTGGTGATATGGTGGAGTTGAAGACAGGCGACACTATCCCTGCTGATATCCGCCTCATCGAGGCTGTCAACTTTGAGACCAACGAAGCATTGCTCACTGGAGAGTCACTGCCCGTTCGAAAGGAAATCAACACTACATTCCCTGATGATACTGGTCCTGGCGACCGACTTAATGTTGCCTATAGCTCATCGACAGTCACTAAAGGACGCGCCCGTGGCATTGTGTTCGCTACCGGCACCTACACTGAGATCGGCCAAATTGCTGTTGCCCTTCGTGGCAAATCCTCACGCCGCCGCGAGCCTAAGAGAGATGCTGAGGGAAATGCCTCGGCGGGCCGTTGGATGCAAGCCTGGACCCTGACCTTCTCTGATGCTGTCGGACGCTTCCTCGGTGTCAATGTTGGGACGCCCCTCCAGCGCAAGCTCTCCAAGCTGGCCATCTTACTTCTGGGAGTGGCAATCGTCTGCGCTATTATTGTTCTGGGAGCCAACGAGTTCAACACTAAGCGGGAGGTCATCATCTATGCTGTCGCAACCGGTCTCTCCATGATTCCTGCTTCTCTTATTGTTGTGCTCACCATTACCATGGCTGCTGGCACCAAGCGTATGGTTCAACGACATGTAATCGTGCGCAATTTGAAGAGTCTCGAAGCCCTAGGCGCAGTTACCAGTAAGTCATCCAAGGTGACCTTCCTACCATTCTACTGACAGTCCAAGACATTTGTTCAGACAAGACAGGTACCTTGACCCAAGGCACCATGATCGTCAAGAAGGCGTGGGTTCCTGGACGAGGCACCTATTCCATCGGTGCTACTAGTGAGCCCTTCAACCCTACCACGGGTGACCTAGGCCTCCAAGAAGCTCAACCTAAGGATATCGACTTTCAAGCTGAGGACTCTGAAGGTGCCGCCATCAATCCTGAGCAGCTCGCGGCCCAAGATGGTGCTCTTCAAGCCTACCTCAACATCGCCTCGCTAGCCAATCTTGCCGCTGTCCACCAAGTTGAGGGTGAATGGCATGGTCGTGGTGATCCTACCGAAATTGCTATTCAGGTTTTCGCCTCACGATTCAACTGGAACCGATCTCGACTTGCAATTGGTGAGAATCCTCGCTGGCGCGAAGTTGCCGAGTTTCCATTTGACTCTGATGTCAAGAAGATGTCCGTGATCTTCGAGGACAGCGAATCCAAGAAGCAGTGGGTCTTTACTAAGGGTGCTGTTGAGCGCGTCTTAACCTCTTGTCCTGTTTATGCTGTTGGTAATGAGATCCGGGAACTGGGAGATGATGTTAAAGAGGACGTTCTTCGCAACATGGAATCACTGGCTCGCTTGGGTCTGAGAGTTCTTGCCCTGGCTAGCCGCACTGATATTCCCCACGTCACCGATAACGAGGCCGATCTGGACCGATCGCAGTTTGAGAATGATCTCATCTTTCGAGGATTGATTGGTCTTTATGATCCTCCTCGACCGGAGTCCGCACCGTCGGTCAAAATGTGCCACCAAGCCGGAATTAGTGTTCATATGCTTACCGGTGACCATCCCGAAACTGCTCGAGCCATTGCACTGGAGGTCGGTATCCTGCCTGAGAAGATTTCACAAATCCCCAAGGATGTTGCTAGATCTATGGTCATGGCCGCCTCTGAGTTTGACAAGCTATCTGACGCCGAGATCGACAAGCTTCCTCTATTACCGCTTGTTGTTGCGCGTTGCGCTCCTCAAACCAAGGTCCGCATGATTGAGGCCCTGCACCGCCGAAAGGCTTTCGTCGCTATGACTGGTGATGGCGTCAACGACTCGCCAAGTCTAAAGCGGTCAGATGTCGGTATCGCGATGGGCTTGGCCGGATCAGATGTGGCCAAAGAGGCTTCCGATATCGTACTCACGGATGATAACTTCGCATCGATCCTCAATGCTGTGGAAGAAGGCCGAAGAATGTTTGATAATATCCAGAAGTTCATCCTCCATGTTCTTGCAGAGAATATCGCCCAGGCGTGTACTCTTCTGATCGGACTTGCCTTTAAGGATCGCAATGGACTATCTGTCTTTCCTCTGGCCCCGGTCGAGATTCTGTGGATTATCATGATCACTTCTGGTATGCCAGATATGGGTCTGGGCTTTGAGATTGCGGCACCTGATATCATGCAGCGCCCACCCCAGAATGTGAGTATATACTCGCTGTTGTAGTAGTAGTAGGTATGCACTAAGCTAACGTGGTAATAGTTGAAACAAGGCGTCTTCACCCCAGAGCTGCTCCTTGATATGGTTGTATATGGCCTCTGGATGTCGGCTCTGTGCCTGGCATCATTTGTCTTGGTCCTCTATGGCTTCGGTCGCGGTGCCGACGATATCGGAGAGAACTGTAATAACAGTTATAGCGAGGACTGTAGAGTCATTTTCAGAGCCCGGTCGACTACTTTTGCGTGTCTCACGTGGTTTGCGCTATTTCTGGCTTGGGAAATGATTAACATGCGGCGATCGTTCTTCCGTATGCAACCCAAGAGCAAGCGATACTTTACTCAGTGGATGCATGACGTCTGGCGCAACCCTTTTTTATTCTGGGCTATTATCGCTGGCTTTATTACAATGTTTCCCATCATTTATATTCCCGGACTGAACACCGTCGTTTTCAAGCACGCGCCAATCTCGTGGGAATGGGGCATCGTTTTTATCGAGGCGGTGCTATTCTTTATGGGAATCGAATTTTGGAAATGGCTCAAGCGAGTCTACTTCCGCCGCCAGGCTCGTAAGGCGTCTGGTAACGTTGCGGATTTGGAGACTCGTGTTTTTGGACGCTACTATAACATGGGAACCGGCAGCCAGGATGAAGAGACAGGAGCCAGTGCGGGAGAGAAGATGGCGGCGCAGTAAGAAGTTGCGTTTGGCCGATGAGATGCAAGCAGACCAACATATTCTGAGCATCATGCCAGCTCCTTATTGTGGTCTGCCATAGAGGCATACTAGGACGGAGAATTGAAGATTTATAGAATAGGCCAAGTCCTTGCGGGGATAGGTAAGTACGGGGTGTGCCTTTGAGATGTAGATTTTGGTAAAGTTACTTAGCTCAACTATAGTGAGTAATACGAAGCATAATGCATCTGGAAATCTCAAGGGCGAAAAAGGAAACCGATCATCCACACTATTTATAACACAGGTGGCAGCTGGCAGTTAGGCGGACGGTGTAATCTTTGTAGGTTTTACATCCTGGTTAGCCGACCATAATACAAGTGAAGAAAAGTGAGGACAAGGAAGTCAGACGATAGCTAAAAAAGACTATAGTTACGAAACCGGGCCCCAACATTACAAACGCTGAGCTAGCAAGTCGTTTTATGGCTTATGATGTTCAGACCAACTTCGGCATCAACCAGTTATGGCATCTAAATATTGTTTACTGTGCACTGAATCCAGATCTATGTCAAAATATCAAAGTATCATAAGTCTTATGGTCTACTACAGGGTAAAAAAACTATAAAACAAATTCAGTTCAATTTAGTATAAAAATAGCATGGAGTGATACTCAATCTTCACAAGAAGGGAATGGGACGACGAAACTAGTAGTTGTTAAATCTTTTTATGTTAAAATCAATTCTACCCTTGCAAGACGCTCAATTGCAGTCGCATTGGGCCAGTCCATCGGCAATCCACGAGTTAGGCGCATTAGTAAAAGAACCCATCAAAACACCCGACATAAGTCCAGCTCTAGGAAAAGCAATAAACCACTTCAGGCGCCCCGCAGAATTTCAATGTTAGACGGGGAACCTACAGGTGACATGCGCTTCCTAGCACGCGACAATGACCCCTCACTCGCTACCATCACGCCGATAGACCTTGAGAGTCTCTTTCTAACCTTTCTAGCTTGTGGCGGGCTTAGACATAGGTGACGCCGCTTTTCAATTATGCCAGCGCTAGAAGGCCGTCTGACAAAGTTGTATGTCTTGACTCCATTGCGACCGCAGCACTTGTGATGCCGTGATACGGCGAGACGGATTCGGATCTAGCATGCAGTAAATGACATCCCGGCAGCTTAACTAATTAACGCGTTAGTCAACAATTCAACCGTGAAACGCTACGCATTCTGGAATGGAACTTACTGGGTTCAATGACTCAATTGGGCTGAAACCTTCCTCTTGACGACGATCCTTGAGATATTGTGCAAAGATCTCATCCCCGTCCTTCCTGGCTTCATGCCAAAGGTAACCCCCGGTACGCATGACAATATAAATGACACCGCAAGCCCAAACATCGACCGCACGGCCATCGTATTCCTCATCTGCATACACTTCTGGAGCGATATATGGTCCTGAACCGCATAACCCGGACATAAGATGGACATCATTCTCCCAAGCCATGCGAAAGCAGTCGCTGTTGCCGAAATCACTGATCTTGAGTCTGCCATGCCTGGTAAGCAGCAGATTTTCTGGCTTGAGATCGCGATGCACTACACCTATCTCATGTATATACTCAACGCCGCGCATCAGCTGCTTAAAGAAGCAGTCCGCCTCCTCTACCTCTAACTTCCCTGCCGAGTACACTAGCGTGAATAGGTCACCACCTTCACAGTATTCCATCACCTGGCAGTAGTTCCCCTTCTTATCTGTCAGTAGCTCGAGCGTGCGGATCACATTTGGATGGCGTAGCTCGCTGACGACGCAGAACTCAGCGGTTAAGCGCCTGATGTACTCATCTTCCGTCTCTCGCGACCGTCGCTGGAGCTCCTTCACCGCATATAGCTCTTTGCCAATTCCATTTTCCTTTTTCTTGCAGGAGACATGGACGATGCCAGATGCGCCATATCCGACCACTTCCTGGCACCTGTCGTACTTTGCCGGCAATATAGGCCCCTTATTATCCTCCCGCGGCTGCTTCTTGCTCATTATTTTCCTCCATCGATCAAATAGCGACTCTTTGCGCAGTTTTTGTTCAATACGGTGCCCATGCCCTTCTTGCAGTGCGATGAACCGCTGTAGCGGCGCAGTGTTGCTTCCATCGAAATTGGTTAAATCTGGAATTAGAGGCGCTTCATCCGCGTTCATGTCGGTTGATACTGCTTTTTGAGTATCAGGTGTCGGCTCCGTAGAGGAGTTCGAGGGTTGCACAGTGCTATCTTCGACCTCTAAATTAGTAGTAGCAGTCGCATTGTGCTGCAGTCGCCTCAGCTTGGCGGTGTTTCTCAATGATTCCATAATTAAGGTTTGCCTCTCGTCGCAGTAGGGTGGACCGTAAGTGCTCTTAGGATAGCCGCCCACAACAAACCTGGGGATGGCTGCGAATATGATGCGGCGGTAGTGAGATTCGCACTCGTCTGCAGGCCACGAACGCAAGAATTGTCGTCTTGAGAGGTCAAACCCAAGTGTAGGCTGTTTAAATCGAAAATATATCGAGCGAGTCCCCAGCTTCCCCAGTTGCAAGAAGGATAGGTTTAGGTAGAAATTACTCTCTTGTTACTCTCCTGTTCTGACCTGTGCCAATATTATTGAGGTAGATACTTCGGCCGTTCGTGTGGCATCTCCACCAAGATTGGCGCCGGAGGTGCGGGCGTAGCCTTTATGTGCTGGAGGTCATTTATAATACCAGGCTTCTCTTGGCGAAATCAAGCTAAAGTGCTAATGCCATTCTTACACAATAACGGGACTGTGGGAAGACGAATCACCGATATAGTGATACCAAATGCCTAGCAAGAGTTCCGCTTCCGGCACCTCAGATCATGTGAAAAGAAAACTGGCAACAGCGAAAAATTTTTTGTTGGCCATGGGTTCGAGGAATTGACTGGCAGGCAGCAGAATACTTGAGGCATTTTTGGCTGCCAAGGTTTTGCCAAGATCTTGGCTTGTCGGTGATGACAGGGTATTACATCAGCTGAGTACATCCATGCCAATGCAAGCTGGAGCAGGCTACAACACTTCAATATACACTCCTTCGCAAAAAGCAGCGATTGTGATGACTTCACGATTGAGGGGTGGTTTGGGTACGGTCCCGAGATCACAAGGGAAACTTGGTCACAAGAGATCACCTTCCAGGCCTCCGACAAATCCAAAGAAATCTCCCGACAAAGAGAATGCTTCTTATGGATGGCTTCTCAGCTCATAAGGGTCCCCAGTTCATTTGGTATTATACAATGTTCGATATTATCCCTTATCAACTCCCTAGTCATACAAGTCATCTCCTTCAGCCTCTTGATATGGGGGTCTATCAGCATCTCGAGCGCGCACAAAGAAGTGCTTTATACGACTTCATTGGAGGCGGCGGACTTCAATTATCGAGATTTCGGTTCCTTGGTATGTGGAATCGTCTATACAAAGCTGCTTTTAGAGCTTGTTATATATATGTTAGCTGGGAAAAGTCAGGTCTTTGGCCAATTGACTGGGAAGTTGTTTTGGAACCGACAAGCAGCTCACAAGCAAACCAAGCCTTTATTTCCCAACCTTCTTCATCCTGTTACTCTAATAAAAGCCAAAAAACAGTTCGATTCGATACGAGATAAGCTTCAAATTTCTCAACAGTCCAACGAGAGCTATCTAAGAAGACGTAGAGTCTTCTTTAGACTATGCAATTATCGCCAAATCGGTGTAGAAGGATATTGTAAGATTACAGAAGGAAAAGCTCGAACTAGAGGCACGCCGGATCCGTAACCCCGATGGAGATGCTTATACAATCCGGCAGTTGCGTGAGATGGTGTCAGATCGGGCTCAACAGGAATTGCAGATAACCAACAAAAGGCAGGCAAAAGACCAAGAAGCATGGTCCAAGCAGCTACGCGAGGAAGCCCTCCCCAAAGAAAATAACAGACCGAAATTACGAGGAAGAGCAGCTGCCAAAGCGAAGGCATCACGAAAAGCTCTAGAGGCAGCTCGGTGGGAGGAAATCCGCAAAACCTTCACTGGTCCGAATACAATTGAGGAGCAACAACGCCAGCTTCGACGATGGGGCGTAGCTCATAAGGAAGAGCGATCCTTGATGATTGCAACGGTACCAAAATCGCACCTCGAAGCAATTCTTAACCTCGAGAAATGGGTCGAAGAAAACTCTCGACCTGGCGAGACTAACGAGGCTGAAGTTATATATATTCAAACCAAGATCGCCGATGATTTCATCTCGGTAGCCTCAACACGAAAGTTGCTTTCTTTGCCAGGGACCTCGGGCTCCGATGAGGATGATATTGAGATCATTACGTGCTCCCAGGTGGCAGCTACCAGAGGAGGCCCTTTCTAATCACTCAATGATGCCATTTGGTGTGGCAATTTATGTAGAGGAAGAGATTGAAATACCCGTGATGCCTCAGAATGGATGGGGCTACGAGCGTGCGCCGAATCATTATTTTGATGAAGAAGATGAAGGTTATGTCGAGGTGGCTGGGGTTATTGTGCCTGCGCCGGGGGTCGCGCGGTCGGACTGACCGTTCAAAAACGTAACAACATAACACCATAATTTGCAGTTCAATTTGAATGAAATTAAAATTGTGAAATATGTGAGATTACAGCAATTGAATGATATAACATTTATCTCCATACAACCAGAATTGCCTATCGCAGTTTGTACGAAGGTTAGGTTATGCGGTTATGGTTTGTACGCGGTTAGAGGTTACGGCACCCCTCTTTAGAAAAAGTGGGACGGGCGGGGGGCCAAAACCACTTTTATCAACCCGCCGGGCAGTTTCGAGTCGTCTCATGTGCTTCGTTTAATGCGGCCTTGTCAAACTTTTAGACATAATTGCATACCAAGTTCCATCATTACAAATGTCTTAGAACTTCGGCATGCTTATCTACCTCGAGAAATATTAAGGTTGCGCGTTACTCTAGTGCTCTCTACTGGTAGCTCGTGAGTCCCAAGAGGCTGTGATAGGGCTCTCTTATCTCTATACGTAAATAAATATCGGAGAATACCTCTTTTGAAGTCAAACTTGTCCTTAAAGCTTGCTGTTATCGGTGTTCTTTTTTTTTCTTTTCTTTTTTGAACTAACAGTTTCCATCACGAGAAAGTCACGAAAGGGCAAGCTGTGTAAACGAGTGAGATGATATATAACGTAACAGGCCATGTGTCCTTGTGGAACTAAAACGAGAGGACAGGTTAGGGCAAAGACCCATACTGACTAACCTACATACCAGTCCCCATTCTTAGACAAATCTCAAACCACCCTTCTTCGGAGATTGGCGCCCCTTGCCAAGATCCTCATCATCAGAAAATTCATGATTCTCATTAGCAGACCTGCTAACCGGCAAGCCGACAGAATTGGCATCGACATGGCGACTAAAGCGATTGTACGCAATAAAAGTATCCTTATCGCCAGCCACCGCATTGGTAGGGGTTGCCACCTGCATGGAAATGCGCCTCAGCTCAACAGCATCCTCCTTGATAGGCGCCTTGCTGGTGTAGTGATAAAAGACGTTGAGCGCAGGGATCGATAGACCGTGGACAATGATGGAGAACAGCACGAGCCAGTAAACTGTCGGCCCCATAGCTCGCACGAGGTTGGTCTCCTCCTCATCACCCTCACCATCATGCGGAAACAAATGTCTGGCGTGCTCAACATAGAAAACGGCGCCAGCACCGATGGGTCCGAAATAGCCCATGAAGAGTGCCTCTTTCCAGTTTGTGCAAACACCAGGCATCAGTTTATAAAAGGCAAAAATGGCAGGTAATCGGCGGAAGATGAGAACGAGGAGTCCAAGACCTAGAAGACGACCCCATGTGATGCCAGTGCCAGTAGGGTCGTTGAAGTCTGACCAAGGCAGAATAGCACCGATGTACATGAATCCGCCGAAATTGAGAAGGACGTCAACACATGAATTAACTTCGTCGTGACGGAGTTCAGTCTCGCGGAGGTAGTGGCCGTCCCAGTTCAAGGCGCAGCCAGCGACGAAACAGGCCAAAAGGTCGTCAGTACCGAGAGCTCCGCAGGTTCCGACGATGAACAGGCCTAGGGCTGTGGGAAAGAGGACGTAAGACTCGTTATCGATCCACTTCCTGTATAGGATTGGATTAGATCAAGGTGGAAAATGGCAGACAGTGAATACTGTAGGTGTTGATATGATGTTGCGGCGTTATAGAGATCACTTACCATCTCAGAGCAAGGCGAACAGCCTTGCAAGATCCATACCCAACAACGGCACCATAGGCAATGGACAAGACAATGGTATACAGCCACGTCTCAACGAACCATTCTGTGAGAGCCACTCCAACTCCACCACCCAGACGTCCAACCTCACCAGCACGAGCCATCAAAGCATGAGCAATGGAATGACCAGCTTCACCTGCGGCTCCAGCCTTGGCAGCAGCACCAGGGATCTCCGCATGCTGAATCAAGTATGTAGCAAGCATCAAAAACGGGAATCCGAAACCGTCATTGGCACCCGCTTCGGCAGAGATGATCTCGCGTAGTGGACGAGCGACATATTTATCGGCGAAAGGGCCTTTGGCGATGGCCTGTGAGAGGATGGGATCGGTGCAGGTGACGCAGGAGCCGATGACGAGAGCGGCCAGGAGTGTTAACTTGGGAATTGTGAGCATGATGCAGGCTGTTGTACAGAGCCACATGACGGTCATGATGGGGAGAAGACAAAGTGCCATTTCTTTCCACCGTGCGAGACCATATTTGGCTGGGAGTTGGTAACCTGCGATAACGAGCTGAACGCCAATCATAACCCGAGCGACGCCCTAGTTCTTTAGCATCAGTATTTGCTCGTAGCGTCTTGTCGATAAGCAGCTTGGGATGGTTGGGGACAAACCAGAGTGATGGCGTTAGTCTGGCCTGGTTCGGCGGAGCCCCATTTCTCGCTCTCGATAAATTTGGCTGCTAAAGGTCCAAGGATGACGCCAATGAAGACGGCGGGGACTAGGAGGTGTTAGATACTGTAGTGATGTGAAGGCAGAGGACGAAAGGACTGGAATGGGGATGTGGGGTACTGACGGGCTTCACCAAGATACCAAGCCTGCTTGATCTTGACCGAGATGATGCCATAGAGAATCGTGAAGGCGCCTAGATACAAACATGTAAGCAAAGGCCTTAGCGGCAAGAGCCAAGAGATGGATGGGCGCCAAGGTACGGACCCAAGATGCTGAGCACGATGTTGAGCTCGCTAAGGTTCAGGACAGGCATCTTGGCGATGTCACCGTGTGCCTCGAAATAATAAGATGGACAGAAGGAAAGGGAGAAAAGAGAAAAATATAGAAAAGAGGAAAAGAAAAGAGAAAATATATATATAATAGAGGTCCAGCCTATGAAAACAAAAAGAGATGGAAAGGAAGCTAAGTCATTCTCCGGGGGCTATCCGTTCATCTTTAAAGGCATCTGCATCAACCGAGATAAGGGATATTTTAGCCAGCGCCAGACGAATTAGGGAGAGGTAATGGCTCCGAAACGGCAGGGAACAACAGTCTTCATAAATAGGGCCTAAAAAAAGGCAAAAGAACAAAAAGAGAGACGCTAGAAAAAGATCCACGTCCATGACACGCTCGGTGATTCCGCTGGCGATTCAAGCGATGACAACACGTCTCGCCAGCACTCCTATTGAGTCTCTCGGTCCTCGATAAGGGGGATGCAGAGCAGAGTCGGTGGCTGGGCGAGGTGGGTGAAACTCTTGGCAAGGGCGCCATCGCTGCTGGCGGTTGTCTTGGCGTCGGGGGTTGACAAGGAGTTATCTTGGCGATCACAATTGGAGGTGGAGACTTTCGAGTCAGGGAGACGAGACGCTATTTGGAATTCTGCTGGAGGGTTATGGAAATGGAATTCGGTCGCGTGTCTATCCGGCGGGAGCCTGGTCTGGAGTACACAATTGGCTGTTTTCGGGCGTTCAAAATAAGCATAAAAAGGCGTGCCGGACATGGTGCTTTCGCAGTCTCTCAATCTCGCAATCATATCACTTACTAGCCATGAGTATAAGAAAGAACAGCGTAATGAATCATGGCCGGGATGGACGTTAAGGAGCCGCCGATCCGCCCCAAGACGCGCGGCTAGATCAAAGGTAATCTGTTGGCCCCTGCGAACAATAAAGCGCCTGCGAGTCTGGCCCGTTGAGACACACATTGCCAATCTTGGGGCCATCTGTTTTGGCGCGTGTTGCCGCGGCTGCGAATAGCCCCGAGACAGATTCCGCCCGTGTCTCGGGTTGTAGGGTCGAGGCTGCATTCAGAAGCCTGAATGGACAACGCAGATCTTTGTCGACTTGTCCAGGGTCAGGTTGTGTGGAGGCGGGGACTTTGAGGACCAACCGGATCACTCCAAGTCGCAGATCCGGAATCTATAATATATTTTAAGCATAAAATTACGCACAAGATTAAAAAAAAACCTTGACTTCTCCGGCGTCCATTGTTTTACGGTCTCCGCGCTACTTCCCTGGAGAGGGAATATCCCCGGGCCCGCCCAGATCTGAAACATGATACATCAGCAGAATATCACGGCGCTTTGACGTCGGGGCTGCAACTCATGTCAAACAGTAATTGCGTGAAAGCGATAGACTCCGAGAGATCTGCACTTTTTCTTCCACCGACGGGGCTCCACACAAGGAACCTCAAAAACTCCTAAATATAGATGTGAGTAAAAAGCGTTCCTCGATCCCCGGGGGGGGGGGAGGTGGGACTCTTCCGCTCGCTACAGATCAAGCCCATCAGTATTGGCCCGAGATCGAGTGCGTCGACGAGATGGACTTGCAAACACCAGCTGTGTCAATGTGCGGGGGACGCCTTACCAGGTAATGTTCCACGACCGTTTCTTGGGCAATGTCATGAAGGTTCCTCAAGATAATGTTCCATAAGGTGACCTATCAGGTGTGCTTTTACGGAAATAGAATATGAAAACTCGGGAGCATATCGGAACTCTCAGCAAACGCCACGCCAGCCTCCGCCTATACCGGACTGGTTTCTTTGCTCCTCTCTTCTCTTTCCCAGGATACCTGCTAAGACGGTTACCAAAGTCCTCGTCAGGGCCTACCAGGCCCAAAGCCACGGTGCGGGATAGCTAGTCGACACGCGAGCATCTTATGTCCAGCCAATTCTCCATCCTGATTCCCTGGACGCTACTTTTTCATGTGCTCTCCCTCTTGGCGGAGTGGGGCGAGTGGGGTTGGATCGGGAGGCAAAGGGCACGCACTTTAGGATAGGTTGAAAGGGAGAGTTACAGGTACGGGGCTGACTCCGCTGTGTGTCCTTGTGCTGGGTCCATGATAAAAGGGACATGATCTTCTGTCGTCCTTCCGGCTCTTGTTTCTCTCTCTTCTCTTACTCTTCAAATTTCTTCACCAGTCAAAAACCCTCGGCGCAGTGACTTTCTAGCCTACTCCTTCTGTCCACGTATTTCCTCTCGGCTATCTTGCCATCCACCCAAGCAAGAACAGCACAGAACTAGAGCCCTGAAAAAGACAACCTTTTGTCCCACCTAATCGTCCTCCTACCGCGCCGGATGAAATACTCCCAATCGCCATGAGCCAGCAGTTGATCGAGGAGACGCCTCATGTCTCCGGGCAATCCAACACGCCCATGACGGCGCCCGCCCACGCCCTCACCTTCGAACAGGTTGCCGAGCAGCTTCAGTGTCATACCGTCGACGGCTTGAGGACGGCCGAAGCCGAGAGACGTCTTAAGGAGTGCGGCCGCAACGAGTTCGGCGAGCAGCAGGGTGTCCAGCCCATCAAGATCCTCATCGGTCAGATTGCCAACGCCTTGACTCTAGTGAGATGTCCACCATTCCATGGCCCTTCCAAGGAATCTCGCAGCGACTTTGCCCACGTTGTCCTTGGTTGTGAGCCTCGGAGGGAGATTTACTGATTCGCTGATTTGTAGGTGCTCATCCTCGCCATGGCGGCTTCCTTTGGAATCCAGTCTTGGATTGAAGGCGGCGTCGTTGCTGCAGTCATCATACTCAACATCGTCGTGGGCTTCTTCCAGGAGTTCCAAGCTGCCAAGACTATGGACTCCCTCCGCTCGCTAAGCTCCCCCACAGCTCATGCCGTGCGCGATGGCAATAATCAGGTTATCATGACTGCTGAGATTGCCCCTGGTGACTTGGTCGAGCTCAAGACGGGCGATACCATCCCTGCCGATATCCGCCTTATTGAAGCTGTCAACTTCGAGACCAACGAAGCTCTCCTCACTGGAGAGTCTCTCCCTGTCCGAAAGGAGACGGCGTCCATTTTCCCTGATGATACCGGCCCTGGTGACCGCCTCAACGTCGCCTATAGCTCGTCGACTGTCACAAAGGGTCGTGCTCGTGGTATCGTCTTCGCTACTGGTATCTACACCGAAATCGGCCAGATCGCTGTTGCTCTCCGTGGCAAGTCCTCTCGTCGTCGTGAGCCCAAGTGCCGCGAAGATGGAACTGCCTCGACTGGTCGATGGATGCAGGCTTGGACCTTGACCTTTTCTGATGCTGTTGGCCGTTTCCTCGGCGTCAACGTTGGAACCCCCCTCCAGCGCAAACTGTCCAAGCTGGCCCTTCTTCTTTTGGGAACTGCTATTGCCTGTGCCATTATTGTCCTCGGTTCCAACGAGTTCAACACTAAGCGGGAGGTCATCATCTACGCTGTAGCCACTGGCTTATCCATGATCCCGGCTTCTCTGATTGTCGTTCTTACTATTACCATGGCCGCTGGCACGAAACGCATGGTCCAGAGGAATGTCATTATCCGCAACCTCAAGAGTCTCGAGGCCCTTGGTGGAGTCACTAGTATGTCCCGTCGAGGTCCTCCATCCCGAGTCGAACCTGCTACTAACTCTCGTATTAGACATCTGCTCTGACAAGACCGGCACCCTTACCCAGGGCACCATGATCGTCAAGAAGGCATGGATTCCTGGCCATGGCACCTATTCTGTCGGCGCTACTAGCGAGCCCTTCAACCCGACCCAGGGACAACTCGGCCTGCAGGATGCTCAGCCCAAAGACATCGACTTCCAGCTTAGTGACGCCGAAGGCACCCCCATCAACCCCGAGGAAGCCGTCGCCAGGGATCCTACACTCCAAGAATACTTGAACGTTGCTTCTCTGGCTAACCTTGCCACTGTCCATCAGGTTGAAGGCGAATGGCATGGCCGTGGTGACCCCACTGAGATTGCCATCCAGGTCTTTGCCTCGCGATTTAACTGGAACCGTCTCCGTCTCGCTACCGGAGAGAAGCCTCAATGGCACGAGGTTGCCGAGTTCCCGTTCGACTCCGACGTAAAGAAGATGTCCGTCATTTTCAAACATGACCAGTCGCAGAAGCAATGGGTCTTCACCAAGGGCGCTGTTGAGCGAGTCATTTCCTCTTGCCCTCGCTATGCTGCCGGTGATGAGATCAAGCACCTCACTCCAGATATTGAGCAAGATATCCTCAGAAACATGGAGGCTCTTGCCCGACTTGGACTCCGAGTCCTCGCCCTGGCCAGCCGAACTGATATTCGCCACGTCGTCGACAACGAAGCTGAACTGGACCGAGGTCTTTTCGAGACTGACCTTGTCTTCCGTGGTCTTATCGGTCTGTACGATCCCCCTCGCCCCGAGTCTGCGCCTTCTGTCCGCCAGTGCCATGAGGCCGGTGTCAGCGTTCACATGCTCACTGGTGACCACCCTGAGACTGCCCGTGCTATCGCTCTTGAGGTGGGCATCCTGCCTACCAAGATGTCCCAGATCCCTGTCGGTATTGCCAAGACGATTGTAATGGCTGCCTCAGACTTTGACAAGCTCTCAGATGATGAAATCGATCAACTCCCTCTGCTACCCCTCGTCGTGGCCCGATGTGCTCCCCAGACCAAAGTCCGCATGATCAATGCCCTCCATCGCCGCAGGTGCTTCGTTGCCATGACTGGTGACGGCGTCAACGACTCCCCAAGTTTGAAGCAGTCTGATGTTGGTATTGCCATGGGTCTCGCCGGTTCCGATGTCGCTAAGGAGGCTTCCGACATCGTCCTGACGGATGATAACTTTGCATCTATCCTCAACGCCGTTGAGGAGGGGCGACGCATGTTTGACAACATCCAGAAGTTCATCCTCCACGTCTTGGCCGAGAACATTGCTCAGGCTTGCACCTTGCTCATTGGCCTTGCATTTAAGGATAAGAATGGATTATCAATATTCCCTCTTGCTCCCGTCGAGATTCTCTGGATAATCATGATCACCTCGGGCATGCCTGATATGGGATTGGGCTTTGAGATTGCCGCACCCGATATTATGCAGCGGCCTCCCCAAAACGTAAGTTTACTCTTTCTCATGCTGCTGAAACATTAACATAACCTATCTATAGTTGAAACAAGGTGTCTTCACTCCTGAGCTGCTTATCGATATGGTTGTTTATGGCCTCTGGATGTCTGCTCTTTGTCTGGCTTCGTTCGTCCTTGTTCTTTACGGATTTGGCAACGGTAAAGCCGATATTGGTGAGAACTGCAACAACGAGTACAGCGAGGATTGCAAGGTCATCTTCCGTGCTCGCGCGACGACGTTTGCTTGCCTGACCTGGTTTGCGCTCTTCCTCGCTTGGGAAATGGTCAATATGCGTCGCTCCCTCTTCCGAATGCAGCCCAAGAGCAAGAAGTACTTCACTCAGTGGATGCACGACATCTGGGGCAACCAGTTCCTCTTCTGGGCCATCGTGGCTGGCTTCATCACTATGTTCCCTTTGATCTACATCCCTACCTTGAACACCGTCGTCTTCAAGCACGCTCCCATCTCTTGGGAGTGGGGTATTGTCTTTGTTGAGGCTGTCATTTTCTTCCTGGGCATTGAGGCCTGGAAGTGGATGAAGCGCTTCTACTTCCGTCGCCAGGCTCGCAAGGCGAGCGGTGGCGTGGTCGACCTTGAGACACGCGTTTTTGGACATTACTACGAAATATCCAGCGGCAGCCAGGACGAGGAGGTCGGCCAGGAAAAGGGAGCCTCTTGAGGAAGCGGCCGGGGAAAAAAAAAAAGTCTCTGATACGGGTGCTTTTCCTGTGGCTGCGGAACTGGAGGAGAGCCTGCAAGACGGATTCGCTCCTCGCTTTTGCATATTCACTCTTCACACCAACCTCAGAACCTTCGAGTTCGGTAGTCTCCTCCTCACTCAATTCATGTACTCGGCAACTATGAAACAGGTCCGTAAATTCGATCGACAGACAAATTTGCTCCCTACTTTTCCAAGACCCTATCGCACTGCTCCACCCCAATTCTGTCATTGGCTCCTCCCCCTTCCATTTTTCCGCCCCAACAAGACCACAAATCACCTCGAAGTAGGGCCCATCTCCTCCAGGACTTCCGCAACTGTCGGCATCAGAGTTGGATAGCGGCGAAAAGGTCGTAGCGGGATTGCTGTGCCCGGCCCGTCGGACTGAATGGTTGAGAAAGTAGTGAAGGCAGGGAGATCTCCGGAAACCTATCAACTGCGTTAGGCTGTATTTAGAGATGAGCACGGGTGTTAACTTAACTCTTGGTCTGCTGCGTCGCTGTGCCCGGAGTTCGGTGATGAACAGGACCCCACGAGGCCGGGCGGGCATTTTGGAGGCTGCTAAAAGGCCAGTCGTAGCATTGACTCGGCTAGAAGCAATCAGAAGTAGTTAAAAGTCCCAGATTTCGATGCAGACTTACCACAATGGGCATGCGATGGAGCGTTCTAGCAGCCATGGATCGATGCAGTCGGGATGGAAGCTGTGGCCGCAGGGTAGTGAACAGAGGCGAATATCTTCCAAAAACTCCTCCATGCAGATGGAGCATTCTTGAGACCTTTCGGATGATTTAATTGAACTATTCGCACCTTTCTGCCGAGCTCGGTCGTGTTTGCCTTCACGCGACGTCCGATATTTGGTGACGGGCATCAGCTCGAGCGCCTCCGGTGTCAGACACACAATCCTCTCGCGAGGTGGATGGGTCGCGCGTGTAGTGAAGCATCGCCCGAGGACTCTCCTGCCGTAAAATAAAGGAGTGAGTATCATGATCACGGCCACAAGGATGCACAGGATGACTGCCACCGCGGGAGGCTTGTCGGGCGCGTGGCGGTGCTGTTCAGTATCCGCCCTCGCGAAGAGTTCTGGAGGCAAGAACATGCTCTGACAAGAAAGAAGAAAGAAAAGAAAAAGCGCGTGCTCTTGGGAATAATGAAAAGTAATGGACACCAGCTGACCTTTGGGAGGTATCAAAGGAGAAATGTGCGGTGTGTCGCGGTGACATGAGATGCTTTTGGCTGAGGGGTTTTCCGTCGCCTACCCCTTTGATTGGAACCGGATACCGGGTTCATTATTGTACCGTCTGCGGATCGGGATATGTCATTGACCGAAAGGTGCATCCTGAAAACACGGATATTTTACGTGAAATGTGTTTTCTGCATCATTTCGTTACACGTGAAATTCTAGTAGTTAAAGGGTAACGTACGTGATAAGCGAGTGGATCAAACAAGCAAGTAGATCAAAAGTTCTAGCCTTTCTCACTTGAAATTTCTATAAAAACACAACAAACCATTCAATCAACTGAAATTAATTGCTATACTCCTCTTCAGATATTGCAACAACTATCTGACATGTTCTTGTGTTATGCCCGGCATTGCCGCACGCTCCACAGCGCCTTTTTTTCGCATGCGCCGACCTTCCTTGGCCACCACTTCTCGACGATTCGCCCTCTACCTGCCCATCTACATTCATCTGATCGATTTTGTCCCTTGCTTCCCCTACTATTATCACCCCTCCTTTCTGTAGCCGGGTCCTTTTTGCTCTCCGCCGTCGACTTAGTATCTCATTTGCCTGTTGAAGATCACGGACCTGAGCCCTCAATAAGGCATTCTCATGCATCATTGCCTTTGTTCCCTTAGAGAGAGACTTTAACGCTTCTAAAATTGACTCTGGCGAGCTACTTTTATGCCTCCTAATTCGTATATCGAGGTATTCAGACTGGGATTGGGCCTCAAGGACCGTCTTTGGCGTCTTTGAAACCCAAGGAGAAGAGGGGCCGTCCTCCTCCACAGCCGGTGTTGGAGTCCGTAGCTGTACATCAAGCTTTGAGACCACACTTTCCGGGTCAAGATGAACCAGCCCAGCCCCTCTAAAAGCTGCCTTGATGTTTTTCTCTGTCATAGTGGCCTGAAATGCGGCGTAAAAAGCGGGAAAGAACCCGGCCTTGGAAACGTGGCTTACATGGCATCGGATTAGATGCTCGATTTCTTGCCCATAGGCCTTCTTGAGCAGGCTAAAGTACCCGACATCAAGAGGCTGAAGCAAATGAGACGAATGAGGCGGCATACAGAGCGTAACAACCTTGTTTGCCTGGCAATATTTCTCAAAGTCGAGGGAGTGGTGACTTTCGTGGCCGTCGAGGATCAGAAGACGATAGTGACCAACTGATCGCGCGCTTGTAGATCGATCAAAATGCTTCAGCCACTCAAGGCCTATCTCATTATCGGTCCAGCCATTTGGAGATGTTGCCATAGCCCAGTCGTCCGGGAGGTTGCTTTCTCGGTACCAGGTGGCGAGATGATACTGACCCGCAGCGATGATGAACGGCGGGATCGCCCAGCCTTCCGCATTAATTGCTTGAATGACAGTAATCCATTCCCAATTTCCAGGCTGCACTGATTTTGGTCTTCCTTGCCTTTCTGAGCCTGTAACTGCCATTCCGGCCATAATAAGGCCCATCATAAAGCCAGTCTCATCAAAGTTCCAGATATCATCTAATTAGATACCATACTTCGCGATTGTGTTCTCTACGAGCTTAAACCAGTTGCGAATTATGGTTGGATCTTCGCATTTGGCTCTTTTATAATTATAATTACGAAAAAACCGTGTCTTGAGCTCTTTGTGTCGCTTGACGAAGTTAGAAGCCCAGCGCTTGCCGACAGGTGGCGCGTTGCGGTCGGCGAGCAGTTGATTGGCCATTTCTTCCACACCACGCAGTCGTGGAGGAAATCCTCGCGTATCTAGGTCAAGAATGAATCGAACTATGATCTGTTCCTCTACATTAGATAGTCGGCGTGACTTTGTGATAGTATCGCGCCGAGACTGGATGCCCTTGTGCCGGCGCCATAGTGTACCATAACCAACCTTATAGGTCTTTGCAGCGCGTTTAAGACCTAACTTAGGGTTATTCTGATAGACATGAAGCGCAAGAAGGATTCTAGCTTCGTAATCTTTCTGAGTCATGCTTGGTGGCGAAGAATGGATTGATTAAATAGAGAGGATGCAGGATGAGGCATTTTTGATCCACTCGCTTGTTTGATCCACTCGCTTATCACGTACGTTACTGCATTTTAATATTTAGTAATAGAAAATCAGAATTGTGGTGTTACAATTGGTTTGAAGTTCAATTTATTGAGTTGTTGGTAAAATGAGTGGAGGAATAAGAATATTAGTCATCCATTTTAGACGAGTTGGTCTATGTATAATAGGACACAATAATAAGTAAATATAAGCCCGGTAACAATATCGTCAGAGGGCAAGTGCTTGTTTGTGGAAGGAGGTGTTGCTGCACAAGGACACATTGGAGTAAGATGACGTAGTTGGCTATCACTAAGGGTTGCGTCTTTATCTTTAGAGGCGGGGTTGAAGAAAGATGATGTCAGGGAGCGCCCGGTTAATATGTAAGTCGTCTGACATGCTAGTTTATTATATGCAGGCCATACCACGCGTGACTTGCTACGTCCACTATCGAGTGCAGCTGCTTTGTGCTTGGTCTGATCAGAGACATCATTCCCCTGTGAGTCACATACAAGTACTAATATTCTTTAAATACCCCATTCCTACCTAGAATCAAAAGCAATAGTCACCGCATAGGTTGGAACAGTTATCTCCTGACGAATACATATTAAAGCACATTTCTTCACATATTTCCTGACTAGGATTTGAAACCGGCCTTAGTCGCGAGTAAACCATGGATTCGTCACGCCTGTATCACGAACTTCCCTTCCCTGACAGTATCCGATTGCTCGAACTGACCCAAGACGAAACTAAAGACTCCATATGTGGCCATCTCGTACTGTCCAAACTTGAGGATACCCCATGCTTCGTAGCACTGTCATATGTCTGGGGATGTGCATCGTCAGAGGATCCAATCCTCCAGGTAGACGGCTTCGAGCTCAAGATTCGGCAATCTTTAAAACATGTTCTTGACGCCCTTATCTCTGGCTCCGACAAATTGTTATTATGGATAGATCAAATTTGTATCGACCAAGAGAACTATATCGAACGACAGTTTCAAGTTACGCTCATGTCAAAAATTTTCAGGCAAGCTCAGCGAGTAATCTGCTGGCTAGGCCCTGACGACAAGAACACCAAAATCGCCTTTGATTTATCAACTGTCTTGGCTATTAGCGAATCTGACCTGGTTTCTTTTAAAGAGCCGATGCAAAGGCTGATTGAAGCAAGGTTGATCAGTGATATATCAGATCTGGTTAATCCAGCTAAAGTTCCATTATCTGCTTTAGCCTGGTTGGTCAAGAGGACCTGGTTTGGCAGACTATGGATAGTACAAGAGGTTGCACTGGCATCAAAGCTTGAATTTCGATGTGGTGGCTCAACTATTGATGGAGACATATTTTTCGCGGCGATTAGGAGGATATCTTCTTCTGTGCATAACCCACCTGCGCCATTGGTGCTCGAGCCATTTCGACATGCTGTCAGACTAGGCCAGCTCAGAGAACAGGTTGCAGATGGTATAAATCGCTCATATCCACACCTGGTTCATACATTCAGTACGTGGGAATGAACAAAAGTTGAAGATCGCTTGCATGCACTCTACGGGCTCGCTTTCCAATACAACTCCGATTCTGCATGGTTTCAACCAAGATATGATATGACTGGTCCGGAGCTATATATCAAATTTGCAAAGGATTATATCAAAGAAAATGGCAACTTGGACATCCTTCACTTCTCAGGCTGCGGCGATTCAGAGAGATATTCACTCTACTTTTTTGGTGATGTCCCTGTGCTAGAACCCCGCCCTCCAAAGGATGATGTACCGTCGTGGGTGCCCGACTGGCGGGTACAGTCGCGGCCGCTCGTGCTTCTACCCGATCCTGGATATGATGTAAAATCTCATTTTACAGCAACCCTATCGAAAGTGGACTATTTCTTTGATGAGAACGAACACAAATTGCATGTTCGTGCGCTTCTGGTAGATGAGATAGTTGCATGTGGCTATCCGTACTATCTATCTCTGTGCCGGGACCTTGAGACCACCGAACATGGAATTTTTGAACAATGGTACGAACTTGCGGAAGATCATCTGAACAGCGATGCTTTCGAGACTATGTTCGCGTCAACCTTGGTCATGGACGCAAGAGTGAGACTTACGGAACGTGGAGCTCTGAACGTGAACCAACACGAGATACCTACTTTATTCAAATATTGGAAGAAAATGATCGGGAAAGGTTCAGTGTCCTATGACCCAGATGAGGCCCTACAGCTGATCGAGGGCTCTGTACGATATGGATATGTTGCAGAGGAAGTCTGTCGCAACAGGGTAATGTTTATTACAAAAAAGGGTCGTTTAGGGTTGGGCTCGACACATGCCTCTCCTGGTGCGCACATATACTTACTTCATGGTCTGAATACACCGTTCGTTGTTTTCAAGAACTCCCAAGGACACATAATACGCGGGGAGTGTTATGTAAATGGCCTGATGGATCAACAAGTTGATATTTCAGATTCAGACGTTTATATTGATTTGATCTAAATATTAGTTTTTATTACTTAAGTAGATAAAATGAAAGCAAACTAATATAGGAATAGCTAAAAGACAGTAACTTTAAAACAGTACTAGTAAGAAGTAATATACACCCCTTTTATCCGGCTCACTTTCGGTAAAAGTGGAAATTCGCGGTCTTTCATTAGCTCACATCCCTGTAAATCCTCTTTCACCGAAAAAGTGACAGTGTTATCAAGCTCCTAGCTGACTTTTAAATTACAAGTGGATGATATAAACCTCCTATTGGCTGGTTTCCTCCTTCATTGCCACCTTCGTAGCCAGTTTTGCTTTTGTAGCGCAAAACGATACTACCTCCTGAGCGTTTATATGTAAATCGATATCTTGGCCGTGCGTGTTTCCCGATCGTGTCGCAGAAATATGGAAAGGGGTCTGCTGACGCCAGTATGTATGCAACAAATATTTCGCCTTTCTCAATTGACCTCCATCATTGACAGCCTATATACTTATACCATAAAATATCACCTAACCAATCTGGTGACTCGGACTGTTTTCAGGCATGTGGCCTTCAGAATTCCGTGACCATCAGTCTGATGATCACGACGTCGAACAGAACGAAACAACTCCGTAGCTATAACATACAGGATGGTCTCGCTTATTTCATAACCGGCCGCTCGGCATCATTGCGGCTACAGCAAAAAGGCCCAAACCAGTATCGAATGAAGACTATCTATTAGGCCAATGGCACACTATAGCACTCTGAAGTCCGGCTGCTGTAGAAGCGCAGTTACGAGTTATACTTCGTGGTATCGACCTTATGGTTGATTGAGTAAGGTTCATGCTGGTGAAGACTTTATATAGGTCTTAATACTGGTTAAATACCTATTAGAAAGATAACTTTTAGCCCTATAAATTTAAAGTTATAAACTACTTAAAAAGCTATAACGTACACGATAAGCGAACACAACAGACATGTTACGATCTAACGGGTAGAAGCGCTTACGTCACGTGTACCCCACTCATTTGCACCAATCAACAAATGACTCACGCCCTACCCCAGGACACTCCGTGAGCCTCGCGGACCGGCTCACGATACAGACTCACGACTCACCGCGAGCCCGACTCACTTCACCGTG